>JAECUM010008495.1:0-109834 GCA_016617855.1 Megalonaias nervosa | reverse complement strand
TGCCCCATTTTTGCTGTATTTGAAAGTAGTGACACATGGAAGATAGAATACCTGTAGAACAGAAAGTGCCCCATTTTTGCTGTAGTTGGAAGTAGTAATGCATGGAAGATAGAATACCTGTAGAACAGAAAGTGCCCCATTTTTGCTGAATCCAGAAGTAGTAACAAGCTCCAGCTCTGGGTCAGCAGTGTTACTGAACTCTTCTGACAGGAAGGCAGGTTCTCCCATTACAATATTCCCACAAGGAGCAATGTTCCAGATATTGTCACACACCTAAAAAAAAACACACACAAAAAATGCTGCTGATATCCTCTAGTTCAGGTCAGAAACATGAGTAACTTCTCAATAAATGGAAAGCTGAGGATGAATCTATAATGTCCACAAAAGTACCACCCAAAAGTGGTACAAGAAGATTACTATAGGATTAAATGATCATGGTTGGGTATTTATCAATGTCAAAATTTTACCTAATCACTCACAAATTAAATAAAGTCCAAAGGACTTCATCTCAACTTTGTGAATGATTAGGTAACAATTTACATTTCAATAAATCTGTATCATGACCATTTAATCCTTATAATTCCAATTTACTTCCTTTTTTCCATCATATCAATGGATTTCATCAACAGTGCATTCACTTTTAGGTATCCTGAAGTAAACTTTCAATAGCCACTTCACTGTCACAGAATACATAGCCAAAAGTCGTCAATACTTTATATAGTAATATAAGATACAATGTCAGAGCTGGCCATGCCAGTAATCTATGAAACTTGTTATAGTTATTTTCTAAATAAAAAAAAAATTGGTTGTTGCAGTTTAAACCAGACTATGCATTGGTGTGGGACAGGGATATTGCACCCAAGGGGGTTGGATTATATTACTGCATCATAAGCATTGGTGTGGGACAGGGATATTCAACCTGAGGGAGTCGGATTCTATTATTCCATTAGATTGACTGGTATTGGACAGGGATATTCCACCTGAGGGGGTTGGATTCTATTATTCCATTATATGCATCAGTGTGGGACAGGGATATTCCACCCAAGGGGGTTGGATTCTATTATTCCGTTACATGCACATGTGTGGGATGGGGATATTCCACCTGAGGGGTGTTGGATTTTATTAATCCATTATATGCACTGGTTTGAGATAACTAAACAACTACCAACTATTTACAAGCTGGCAAAATTTGCCTTTTCACAGTATTGAAAATGCTAAAAACATTGCATTCATTCATGACATCATAGGAAAATAACATTGTTTAATGTCACTGAGATGTTTCATGTAGGATATGTGTATCCCATATAACTTATTCACATATATGAATGATGCATTCTGATGCTTATTTTTAACTTAAAGAAATCAGAAATAATGTATCCTTTCTTCTTACAATAAGTACATGTAGGAAGATATAAGGATTTCTGATCAGTCTTATCAGACATTTGATTCTTACAAGTTGTGCCAGATTGAAATTTGTAAATACTTGCTTGAGACTAAGTTGGTTTCTTATTAACCATCTGCTGTGAGGAAAACTTACTGACAAATTTTTTGAGTCAAGGAATAGTTACCAGCTGTACCAGCAGCGTTTTTTTAAAGTATCTACCTGGTGTTCATCAAAGTAAATCTTTACATCACTATGGACACAGTTCCTGAACTCTTCAATTAATATGAGTTGTCCAAGTCTCTCATACTCTTTATCAATCTTTTAAAAAGTACACCAACTGTCAAATATTTTTTCCTTTTCCCCCAAGCAATTCCTAAACCTGTGTCGATATGCCTCAGGTACCAACTCATAACCCTTCAAGATACTTCCTAGACCAATTCACAATCCGCACTTGCTTCTACTGACAGTGACTTCATGAGTTTTGCCAATATGTACACTCAGGTGTAACAAAGTCCAGTGCTCTCTTGGCCATTTTAAATTCTTGGCTATGTTTTCAAAATGTGAAAAATATTGATCTACATCTTTTTCTTTAAAAAGTGGGTGTTAATCTAATATTTTTGTAACATCAAAAAGTGAACTTTTGTGAGGAGAATGCTGTTTGCTTGCCAGTTCCAATTCTTTAAATTTCAATTGATTTCCTACTCTTTCTTCTTTTTGTATTTGTAATTTCATTTGCATCTCTCTTTCTTCTTTTTATATTTGTAATTTCATGTGCATCTTTCTTTCTACTTTTGGTATCTGCATTTGCCACTCTTCCGTTTCTCTTTTTCTTTCTTCTTTTTGCATCTGCAATTTCATCTGCATCTCTTTCTTCTTTCTGAATTTGTCTCTCTTTCTTCCTTCTGACTTTGCATTTGAATTTCTCTTTCCTCTTTCTGAATTTTTGAATTTGTCCCTTTCTCTTTTCTCTTTCTGACGTTGTAATTTCATTTCCAGTTCCTTTTCTTCTTTTTAAAGCTGAAGTTTTCTTGTTATCTCCATGTATTTTTTCAATTGTAATTCTTTCAATTTCATTTCAGAGCTAGAGACTTACTAATTAATTCTAAAGCATTCACATAAAAAATTTCCTTTTCTACCAAATACTTGACCAAAATATTTTTAATTTCCTGTTTTAACAAAGAGGATTTTATTTCAGAAAGAGTACAGCGGTTAGTAAGTTCCAGCAACTCATTTTTCCTTAAACACTCAAACCCTTCCTGGGTCGGGTTGGAAACAAAACTCTCCACCCTAGATGACATTGTGAAAGCTTGTTGGTTTCCTTATGTAAAATAAAAAAAAAACAGGGACTAAGAAAATTCTTAAATAAAATGAATTTAAATTTCAAAAGAGAAATTTTAGCTTCTCTGAAATATTCCAAAATTCACATCCCTGATGAACCCCCAATTTCTGTTACAACTCTATGATCACAAACTATGTAACAGAATGAAGCAAAACCAACAAGTTTTGTAAGATTTAATAAATAATTTAATTATCAATGTTATAAATGAAAATATGAGAGTAACTTACAGTATTAGTAACTGAATCTCAAATAATCCTGAAAAAGTTCTATTAAAGTCCAAAAGGATGAAAGTTCCGTATAAATTTCAGAATCAGAAATGTACTGGTCCACTGAGTATCATGACATTGTCAGAATGGTGTTGTCCAGAACTCCTTTGAATAATTCACAAAAGTTCCAGAATAATGTTATAGTCCAATTAGCACTTTCTATTTGCACTGAATAATCCAAATGCTTTTCCTCTCAAATTATCTAAACACAACATCAAATACATGTGCATACTATTTCAACACATGAAATAAAAATATGAAAAAGGAATGAATCCAAAATAGGAATGAATCTGATTGTGCAATTCTCTGCCTATATACATCTTCAAGAGTCTATTACGACTAAATGTCACAATATAGCCTACGTGACAGATCTTACTACTCAATCTAATATTTCAAAATACCTATTCATGTGATCTAACTCATCCAATGGGAAAATACTGAATTCTTCCAAGATACCACCTGACCGACCTGCACAATAGGAAAAAAGCCTGAAACTCATAAACGTATTTATTAATAGTTCTATTATTAGTAACTGTCAAGCATATATTTATAGATCCTACACAATTTTACATTCTAAACATTGTACATAAACCAAATTCCAACCATAGATAATCACTACAATTTATAGTCATGAATAAAAACTACAAAAATTATAGATAAACACAGCAAAGAACACAAGACCTTGGGCAATCTCTAACAATTTAGGACCCAATGTAAATAGGCCATACAGGCTTTCTGTTGTGAAAAACTGATGTGATCTCATTACTTGTATAATACAGAAACATTTTACTGACCAACATACACTTTCCTTTGTGAATCTTATACGAATCATCTAGGATCTTCAACCTGTGATAAATTTTAAAATACTAAATCAATTGTTGTATGGACTAGTAATGATAATGTACTTTTTTCCCATACATTTCTATGTAATGACTCTTACCTGTGTATACGTATTCAACTAAAGGTAGCACAAGAAAATGCACACCAACCTACAAATTTTGTGGTGATTTTGGGGTTTCTTGGATCATCAGTGAAAATATAAATTTATCAAAAGGTTAAATATTCCAACATTTCACTAGCAATTATCCATAAGACAGACTTTTAATGCTGATGTCCCTGCTTTTAAAATCTAAATCTAAATTTAAAATCTAAATTTTATTTCTAAAATCTAAAACCTAAATCTTGCTGTTTGCAAGTGCAGGCAAGAAAAAGGAGTGTTACTAAAACACCACAAGAGAATGGATGCTGGTGTTTTATTAGACTGAACAAATATGGGATTTAGTCCTTTTACAAAATGTGTTGGGGTGTTGAAAGTTACCTCAAAAGTGAAGGCTGTGATGGTTGTCCCTGATGGGTTCTCACTGACCCCATATACCTCCAGTTCATCCAGGTTCTCTATCTGGGAGATGTCTGAAGCTATAAATAGCCACAAGACATAAATATACTTAAGGACATTGTATTGACTGCAAGATTAACGTTCCTTGATTTCATCAATTGTAATGAGATGAACAGATAAGTAATCAATAATTAATACAGAATAACATGTTCTGAGTGACTGCCCCACTGTAAGGAAATGTGGTCTCTCAGGTCAACACATTATAGTAGTTTCCTATGATATCATGGGTTCTATGGTATTGTGGTATTCAGATCTTTTGGCATTTTTCTGCATAGCGCCATCCTATCATGTACTTACCTTATATACTCTACATGACTGACCATAAATTACTAGTTCTGCATCACCAACTGATTTCATGAAAATGCCAGGATTGTTGATGAGTACTATTGTAAAAATACACTGATGAATATCACTGTTTCCAAATAATGGCTGTACCCCATGTTCTCAAATGAATCTATATTTTCTCAAATTCGCTATCACAGTAACAAAGCGATTAACCAGCTTTTCATCTGATAATGTCCAATGATGTTATGCAAGAGCCAGATCACATGATCACCATATTTGTCAGGAAAAAAGAGATCAAATCAACAGTATCAAATAAGAGTCTAAATGTGATGCATGGATGGTTGTTGTTTTCTGTTAGCTTACACAATTATGAGATGATGAATTTTGAACTTTGCTGTTCACAATTTATTACTTTTCACTGGAACACTGGCAGCTGTTTGAATAGTCTGAGGATGGCATGAGCTTTCATGCTCATCTTGATGATCCATTTCTCAGTTACAATCCTGGTGCTACTCTCCCCATCACAGCTGGTTACATATGCATTTCTTTAATTCTCTCTGATAAGTTTTTGTTGGACAGCACAGGTGGCAGAATGAGTACCACTGGAGTAGCATCCATTTTGCAAGCTGATTTACAATTTGTGTAACATATACATCAAATTCCCAACATTAGGAAAAGTATATACCATCATAAAAGTATTTTTTTCAGCACAATATCCAAAATATTGCCACAATATCAGAGTAACTCCTCTTGCATAACCTGGAATCTACATGGCATCTGCTTATCAATCGTTTCCCACAGTCATCTTACTTAAACTGGAAATTAAATGCATTTTAATACATAGCAAAGAACAGACAGACAGACATATAATATCTTGAAAGTCAATGTACCTATTCATGCATTCACAGATCACAAACATTAAGACCCATGATACCATAGCACTCCGGTATATATAGCAGAGGTTATCCTTGCTTGCAAAAACAAAGGTGGTCTCCCAAAACAACTGTCTTTCAAGTGAGGTTTTACTGTACCAAAATCTAATGTTATTTGTAATGGACTATTTATCTGTATCTTTAAATCCTAACAATTTGAAAAGGATTACAAAAAAAAACATTTTGCTGGGCAATAATGTCATGTGTGGCAACTAAGTTTCAATTTTTATTTGCCGATTCAACTTTTCACATTCTGTTTATAAGCATCCAAACAAGTAAATAGCAAAATATCTTTCATAACTATTCAAAATTAGAATGCCTTACATAAAATCACCACATGCTTCATGCACAAAAACAGGGATAGGAATGGACTACTTCTATCTTCTCTTCCCCCCATCTGCAGGTATGCTTTTGCTTAGTACCCACCCCCATTTCAAACAATGTCAACTTGTTGGTGATTCAAATCAAACAAGAGTTTCTTTAGTAACATGGCTGCCATTTTTGCATAGGTGAGTCTACTTTTTCAAGCAATGGATGTGATCATTCACTGTGTATGATAATCTCAAAAATTCTGAAATTTTTGGAGTAACATGTCTTTGAACAAATGTGTGCAAGAGTTCATCCTATTTATTTGTTCAATTTTTTAGAAATATTAAAACTAGACATTGCAAATTCTGGACACAGATAACACAGTTTTAATTGCAATGGATTGTTTGTGAAACCAGAAAAGGACACATTGGCTTGTATCATTGCTTACAATTTAATTATCAGTCATGCATGTACTATAAAAACTACAAGGGAGGACACTTCTCTCCCTTCTTGTGCAACCTATTTAAGAATCAACACTGATTTTTCAAGCTACATTTCATGTAGCATAATAAATTTGGTACCAATGTTTAGCTCGAGTACTTGATTTTGTCTGCCTATCCAAAGTTTGGCTTACTATCATACCTTTAAGGCATGCCAGACCATTTTCTCAAGCTACAGCTTGACATGGCCGTGATTGCCCCCACTCTACATGCAAGTGCAATGTCCTGAATGGAATACTGCCTGCTCACTGGCAAACTGAAAATGATGTATTGCACCTATTTATAACTTACTTCCTTGATGCTTTTTGCTTTTAAAATTGGTAGGTGGTTACGAACTGGAAGGTGCACAAATTTTGCAGGTTTTCTTTGTTGGCTAAGGCAAATAGGTCCTACCCATAGTAGCTATAATATACTTTGTGTTATTTTGCGTGTACATACTACTTGGTGTTACTAACCTCCCCCTATACACATATATGCAAACTACAAACCCACCTCCATGTATGCATAATAAATGGACAGGTAATAATCAGACAGCCACAAAATCTTACAATGTCAGCATCTCAATATTCTATTCTTGTAGAGGTTAGGACAACATCATAATAGAACATGCTCCACATTATGGCAGACATATAATAACACAAAACGTTCCATCAAAACTTTGGACATACCCATGTCTGCAGAGCTTTCAAATTTCTTTTTCTTAGTTGGTGGTTCAACCTGAAAGAATAGGACATCCCAAAGTTAACCTACAGATCCAACATTACTTAATGAAAGCAAAAACATACTGAACATTGTGAAATCTAAGAAAGCATAAAATTTCCATTCATTTAGTAACACATTTTAATTTGCAAAATTGTAATTTAAAAAAAAAATATATTATATATTATATATATATATATATATATATATATATATATATATATATATATATATATATATAACATACTACAGATGGATGCATGGATTAGTGGATTAATTAATGTATATAATAAAACCAAAACTACTATTCAATTATGATGCACCTATGCAACTTTGTGCATGTACATACACAAACAGACACATGCACACACACACACAAAGCAAATAACATTTTGTATATCAAAGAATGTAAAATTCAGTGCAATAATTTTTCATATCTCTATATTAAAATTTCATTTTTATTTAAGACTTATCAAATAAAATGATTTTTCACAATAGAAACTTGAGAAAATTATCCCATGACTGGCCAAAATGTTTTTAGCATTCAATATTTTAAAAAACTGTCACCTTAAATTGAATGGCATTCAATAATAACTATCTGTAGAAAAACAGAAGAAAAAAAACCCCAAAAACAAAAAGCACCCCATAATTACACCAATATCAACAGGTATTTCTGTGCACAAATATTCTTATTTGGTCCAATTGGGAAATATTCAGTAATTCATCATATGCTGATTAGTAAAGACATCTGACAATAAGAACAGGAATCAGAGAGCAAAAGAAATTCAGACAAAGTAAAACAGTCAAATAACATTGCAACAGGGTATGAAAAGATTTATGTCAAGTCAACATAGTGAAGACTTCACTAGATGGAATCTTAATGATGAGGAATGGTCATTGATGTGGAAATAGTGTAATTTTTAAATTAAAAAATATACTCTATCAAAATATTTTATATATAAAATTTAATTCCCAACATAAAAAGTGTACAATATTTTATATTTTTTAAAACAATTTTGATAAATTTTATTTAAACTTTATAAATAAAAATAAATATTTGATTACATAAAACAATCAAATTTATGAATTTCAAACAAAATTTTTAATACTAAAGAATACTGAATAAGTAGCAAAACAGGAACATATATATACATACATACATACATATATATATATATATAAATGGACAGTAACAAATCAAGATTATCCCACTGCAAGCAATGGGAACATAATAAGCAGAAAATAACTGCAATGATGCATAATTTTAGAGACTTGCAGCTTAATTTATCATATCTTCAAACTGAAAAAAGAAAGAGACTATCCGGTCAATGATATAATTTTAGAATTGTTCATTTTTAAAAGAGTAGGAATTCTGATTGGAATAATAATTTCATACTGTATTTTGATGGTGGCGTGCAAAATTACTGACTGATTGATATAATATGATGCAAGAATATGCTCTTTTCAAAATTTGCATATTGCCTATCTGTATTTCAGCATAGCATACAGAAATGTGGAAATTTAACATTGCTGTTGCATAATTTACTGTGTATATATGCAAGTAGTTGTGTATAACAAGGATAATGAGGTTACCAGCAAATGTTTCGTCATGTTGTTATTATTTTGGAAAATCAAATGTCTTTTATATATATATATATATATATATACACTTCATTGTGAGTACTACTTGTTTCTGGAGTATCATAGTGTGTCCAAAGGGTAATAACTCCTTCAGTACTAAAAGGGGAATAACTCCTACACAGAGACCTAGTTTTCTCCCTTCACTTAAAATATTTTTCATTCATTCATCAAAATATATTGTTATCATTAACTTTTTCTTAAAGAATAATTGGAAAATTATAACCTTTACAAAGAAATATATATTTCATGTTTTTAAATACAAAAGAAGCAAACAAAAGCTAAATAAAGGAAACAATTTTTTCTAATCTTACTTATATATATGGAACACATTTTTATTGGTAAAAAGATTATATATATTTAAAAATGAACACAATTGCTACTTCCATCATCATCAATATAATATATATATTGAATAATATAATATGATGAATTAATCACCACCATTCATCATCATCAAATATTTTAAGGCTCATTTGAGTTCAAATGGGTCGTATAAGAAAGAAGGTAAGACAGACAAGCAGAAGTTTGAAAATAAAGGGCACATTAATGGGTAACACCACTGCTTGCTAGGGGTATGAAAGTAAAGGTTGGCAAAGTCATTCAAGAGAACAACCATCTAACATAGGACTACAAAATTCAAAATTATAAAGGGGTATGAAAGTAAAGGTTGGCAAAGTCATTCAAGAGAACAACCATCTAACATAGGACTACAAAATTCAAAATTATAAAAAACATACCAAATTTGTGAGATTTTAACATTCTGAGAGCCGAGTTATACATGACCAACATTTGCAACATCTGAGCACAAGGTCAAAAACTTTGCTCTAAAGTTTCATGACTATGGATCCTGGCCTCTCCTGCATGAAGTCTATTTGACTCCAAATAATGTCCAAAAACATTAAGAGCCATCAAAAAGCTGCTTTGGTACATTTCAAGTGAGATATCATCGTTTGTTACTTGATATATTGAGTCAAGTTTTATGATAGAAGGGCCCTAATCATCTACATATGCATAGAAAAATGAATATCAACTTTCATTTATCTATGTCCAGTGGAGTTTTCTCAATCTTGCTCACAAGATTCCCACCCCCATTTAGTTTGTGTTATATATATATATATATATACACCACTCCCTCAATAACTCATGCCCTGATAACTCGCAAACCCGCTTATAACACGGGGTCAGGTGTGGATTCCGTTTTTTAAAACCAGAAATTACCCCAAAAATAGATCCCTATTTTATGAACTTTATGGAAATCGCGATCAAAATTAGCTACAAAAACTTTGATATATCGCTCGTTTTATCATCGAAAACGGTAGATAGGACCTGAAAATTTTAATCAACATTATAAGATACCAAATTAAAAAATAAGTCATACAAATTTTTTTACATTTTCTTTCCAAGTGACATTCCTAGCAAACTGCAATTAACGATATGTAAGGAAATTTCGATCAATGAAAATGTCACGCCGAGTGGAGGCAGTACTTTAATAAATAAATACAAATTAAATAATTTTTTTATCAATTGAAATTTGTGTTCTAGTTCTATCTTCTAGTTCCTTTTAAGTGTAATAATCATAAATGCAATGTGTCCTCTTGTAATTAAAAGTAAAATGTGTCAATCTACTGTAACAGCTACGTCCGTGAGCATTTTTCTGAGAACCTATTTAGGTGCCGACCGTGTTTTGATAACTGACTTGCAGAAGTATTTGTTGCATTGTTGCACTGAATTAAAAGCTGGCCTCCTTTGTATTATCACGTTAATTATGTCTTTTGAATCAAATAATGGAGATGAAATAAAAGAAAAAGGCACGAAAATCCTACAAACTTAAAATCTAGCTTCCCCGGTTGAATGTTGGGTGAACTCACTTCAGTTGATCAATCGAATGCGGTTATAAATGTTATTGTGTATGTAACATAAACTACCTTAAATTAACCGACTCACTGGTAACTGTGATCAAAGATAGCACGGCAACCAGGCAAAAAGAATACTATACTTCGTAAAATAAAGAGCTTGGTTTCACAGATACGGACCATTGTGGGCAAGCGAGTTTCTGAGAATTCTTGAAATGGCACTTTGAGATATCCTCAAGAATGATAAAAAGTTTCATTATTACTTCCAATGAAATCACAATATCAATACTGTACTTATTGAACAGCACAAAAATTGAGATTCAACGTAGACAATTGTCTCATGAAAATTTCGCTTGTTTTTTGAACAAAAGGAATCTTGTTTGGTGGTCTATCAACAGTTAGTCTAGTTCCCTGCTCTTTTGACTCCCAATTTGGCAGAATACAATGCCATACCACTCCGGGAACCATACTCATCAAGAAAACAAAAAGCAGTGACGTAATACACACGTTTTCATGTAAACATAATGGTTGTTGAAACCAGTTGGAACGATCTTTCACATGTTGGACATTTTGAAAATAAATGTTATTTAAACAGAATAACGAACAACATCATTAGAAAAAGTGCATTATTAAAAATTATTATCGATGTGAATGTAAAATGAGGATTCCGTCATTAAACAGTGAAATTCCCTAACCCCGCCCCGCCCCCCCCCCACCGTCTTCTCGGTGTCCAAACAATTTATTTTTCAATTTTTGGAGGTCCCTTGGTAACTCGCGCCCTTGCTTATAGCGCGGTCTATGTTTGTGGACCCCGTTGTGCGCGAGTTATCGAGAGAGTGGTGTATATATATAATGCAAACCCTTATAAACATTAATTATCAAGCAAAGGAAAATTTCAGACTAAAGTGATCTTGACAATGAAAAATTGGCATTTCCTTTGCAATTTTTTTCTCTCTTTATATATTAACTTTCCATCTTTTCACAATTAAAGATTTTAATTTAATCGGCTCTATATAACCAATATTTTGCTGACATACTATTAAACTAACCATCCTACCTACAGCATCATGGCATAAAACACATTTTTTTTAAAAAAAAAATTCTTTATGATATCAAAATAGAGAACTATAATGAGCTGATACAAATCAGAGAATATTTTTGTATTATTCTTGTTCAAATCATTACTGTTAAAATCTGTTTAAGAAGTGATTATTATTGTCTACCCCTAGACGACATTTCACAGGCCCAGATCACCTTGGAGTGACAACCATGGTACAATCATCATTCATGCATCAATAATTACCTGGAATAGTTGCTACAGATGTGGCCTGGCATGAAAGAAATGCAGCGTGCAGCCCACTAACCTAATTTTATACTCATTTACACATATACAGCTCTTTATCGTAAATCTTATCTATTTTTATTTGTGAAGCTAGATCACTGCTGTGGTATAGGAATAGTCACCTTCATTTTACGAAATAATGATATAAATAAATATGAATCAAATGTGGTTCAAAAGGCCCTATTTAAAGTTCGTAATGAAACAAATTTAAAAAAATACTCACCCAATTCAATCAAACATATATCAGAAATCACTCATCAAAAATGCATACCTTCAAAAAAACCCAAACAAATGCAGCTTAAAGATTATGTTCAACTTGTTAAGGGAGATAACTCACTGATTTCTTTTCTTGCTCTACCTTGATATCTCCAGATTCCTTTTCACTGTATTTCAGCAGTAGTGAATTCCCCAGCCTTGAACCCAGGAACAGGAACCCCTCCTCACAGACACACATCTGCACATATATAAACATTATCTGTGACCTCAATATAGTAAATGATTTAGGAACAAACAGAAGTGTCTGTTACAGAAAGCGAAAAAAGATTAGTTAATAATCAAAACACGAATCAATACTTTAGACTATGCAGAAAGTTGCTAGATAGTACTAAAAGGTATTGAACAAGAGAACGTCCACCATGAACAAACTGTTGTACATAAATACAAGTAAAATACTGAAGTTAGAGTAAATAGTTACTTGATGCAATTATTTTACATCTGCTGCCAACTATAATTTCTTAACTGAGAGGAAACCTTCCAGAAGACTGATAAAAGACTTCCAGAGAAGACTTAGTATTAAACAGCATATCACAAGTGTTCCATGAACTTTGCTAATGCTGCCTATCAATGGTGTTCGATTTTGCAGGTGAGACAGGAACTGTCATGCTACAAATATATTTTGACACATAGTAACTATTTTACCAGATTTGAAGTTAAATACAGCAACTGATGTTGAAGACAAGTAACTTTCAAAACCTTTGACAAAACACCTTAGCTTTCTTAACACAGCTGCCATTATGACTCCCACTTCTGCACCCAAAAATATTTACTACAGTTTCACCATTCACAGATGAATGAGACAAAAATAGTTTATGAACACATCAACAGCTTATTTCCCTAAAAATGTAATCTCTCCTCCAATCTCCTGAACAAATTTAGTCTGAATCCTTTCTGCCAGAAATAAAACTGACCAACAAAAGCATGTAACTAAGGAGAAGAGAAAATCATGCTTGCATGACTTACACATGTAGTAAGGACACTGGCAGCTGCCTTGTCAAAATGGAAGCTTCGGACACTCCTCATTCCGTCAACCATCAGGGTTAAGACATACCTAAAATATGTACATTAAAAACTAAATCACAAACATATAAAAAAAAGACTTGTGCAGTAAAACATAACTGTACGTGCACTTTTCTCAGTTGTGTGTTCCAAACCACTACAGCCTTAGATTCCATAAAAAGAATAATACTAAGTTTGCTACTTTTTTGTTGTCTTGGTTGGTATTTTCTGACAGGTTGATGTAAAATTAGCTGAAACACAGACCTATGAAATTCTATCACTGTAATAAGAAAATATCAGAATATCCAAGTAAAAAAAATGCAAAAGATGTTCTACATGGGTGGGTGGGGTGCAAAATGAAAATTTGATACCAATGAAAATATTTTTTAATCCTATCTTACCTAAATCAATGATTATTAATCTTATCAATTTTACTCTGCATTTCTACCCACCTAGAAAATCAGTCACCTTCCTTGCCTTTATTATACATCTCTGTATACGAATTTTATCTTTTTCCTTGTTTTTATCTCTAATATTTTCTTACTATTCAGATTCTGAAAATGAGAGTGACTGATCTACACGGATAAAAAAAACCCCATTATACCTGTATGTAAAGTGAGACTGGCCCAGGCTCATCATTCTTTTAAGAGCTCTCACAAACTTCTTTCCTCAATTTGATATTATAAGACATTTTCTAACCATGAAGATAGTCTGAACAAAAACGAAGCTCTCAAAATCTTTAATTTCTTTGTTTTGAGATTCATCAAATCTTGCAATGAGATGACTTATCATAATTAATTAAGGCTACAGGTATCTCAATTTAAGCTACAGTTATCTGAAAGGTGGAATGTGTTAATTGTACTGAGATCTCACAAACATGTATAGTGTGCAATAACAATATCATCAAGATGTCGATACAGTACTCCTTGATTACAGTGTTATCTAAGGGAGCAATAGAGTATACCACCCTACAGTCACACTGCAATATAATGAAGAACAAAATGCAGTATTTATAAATCATGCTGTTACTGCCGTATAATGAAGTACAAAATACAGTACTCATAAATTATATTGCTACTGCCATATAATGAAGTACAAAATATTGTACTCGTAAATTATACTGCTATCCATGGATGCCATAGTACACTAACTTACAGTGAGACTACCTTATAATGAGGTACATTACTCCCTGATTATAATGCTGTCCATGGGAACCAGAGTATGCCATGTGCAGTCAGAACAAGATATGATGATGTACATGACACATGTAATTTTACTACCACTTAATGAAATGAAATCCATAACTATGCTCACTTTATAAAAAAAAACATATTATAACAAAGGGCCTTACAGCAGTAGCAGCATATGTTATATACTGATACTGTAATTAATTTGATTCAATTACCGAGTCCCTTCAGCCCATAATGAAACATAAACTGTGGCAATGTGACGAGTGAGTAATTTTGAGTCTCAAAATACATATAGAACAATATCCACCTTAATTTATATGTATCAATTTATTTCATTCAGAGCTGAGGCACTTAAAAAATTTTAATATAAGAAAGTTTTCTTACAGCTCTCCTCCTTTCAGAGAAAGCACCAACTTGTCATAGGAAATGAAAGCAGCCTTGACAGCATCTAGGGAAATTCGAACACCTTCCTGTACCCCTGTGTGAATAAACATGTAAAAAAATTCATTATTTTCAAAAGAAATGAAACAATTCTTAAATGCATAACAAATTAATGTCACTACTTCATGAGTCACTATCACATCCACCAAGACACATTTTTTTCTTTTCTTTCACTTTTTAAAGTCGTGTGCTGAAAGTAAGGACCTAGACCAAATGGTCAGTGGCAAGTTCTGGACTTGTGGCAGGTCCTCAAACTATAGTGAGTGGTCTTGTAACTGTATTTATTTATTTTCTATTATCCTTCATCAGACAAATTTACAAAATCAAACATATCTACACATCATTATTCTTATGCATTGTGATTTGTTAAAAAATGGTGATTCTCATACATCAGTAAAACAAGAGTCCTTCAAAGGGACAGACACTCTACTGGCCAAAAGAAATTTTTCCATAGATCCAAGATAAAACTGACTCTTCTTTTTAGCTGCTGAGTGTTGTAACTATCCCAGATATTCTTCAGCAATAACAAAATTTTCAAATTAACTGATGTGGCTCACATACTGGATGTAATACCAGCAAAATTTTCAATTACAACAAAGTAGATATTATTGGAGGTCTTATTTTGAATACTCATGTTAATATGACCATCCATTCAGAAGACGCAATGATAACAAGATTTTCAAACTGACCACTATACTGCCCTTATTTTACATCAGGTCAGCACCAACTAGACATCATAATAACTCTCCTCGTGAAAACTCCTTGTCAATTTGACTTTCCATTCAGAAGAAGTAGTAATAATATGATTTCCATGACACCATGGCTGCCATAATGGCTGTCAGATCAGCATTATTTCATTCAGAACCAAATACACATCATAAGAAATTTGCTGATATCACAATCCATTCATAAGCAATAACAAGATTTTCATGCCAAACTGGAGGTCAGATTAGCACCACTTTCATTTAGGACCACCTAGACACTAGAATGTCTGATGGTAAAAGTCCCACATTAATATGACCAGCCTTTCAGAAGATGTAGTAACAGAAGTAGTAACAACAAGAGTCTCATGGCGGCCATCATTATGGCTATATTGGAGGTAAAATCCGTCGCTATTTCATTTAGAAGCTACGAGAAACAATATGAAGTATTTTAGTGAAAAATCCAAGGAAATATCACCGTCCAATCAGCAAGTGTAGAAGCAACAATATTTTTCAAAATGTTTGTTTCAATATTTTTATATTTTTGGGTATCTTCATCCATATTTAATAGCACACATCAGCATCAATTGTCAAGGTCTTTATACCAGGATGATTTCTGTTATATATTTAATCAAACTTCGCTCTGCAGTTGTGGATAAGACATTGAAGGGTTTTTCTACTTCTGGTAATATCTGCTGTATTTTGTGGTGGACTGCCACACTTGGTGACAAAACTTGCCTCTACAAAGTGATTAGTAGTTATAAAGATATTGTAAACATTAATTATCATGCAGAAAATAAATTTAGACTAAAGTGATCCTGATAAAGAAATGATTACTCTTGTGAAATGGCATAAAAATGTAAAACTTTAAAAATGAATATTTTCTGTAATATCAAAGCTGATGCAATATAAGAAGTTGATAACAACCTAAGATCAATAATGTTTTTCTAAAATCAACTAAGAATCTATTCTCATCATCTACTTCTAAACGTTTACGACTGAATAAACACATTTATTCCTTCTTGCAACTGCACTGGTCAGAAAGGGCCAACTATGAAGGCTAAGATGGACACAAAAAATCTATGTGGTCATGAACCAAACAAATATATTTAACTACCTTAGTAAAGCATAAAATATATGTCATATCAGCCTTCTTTAGTTGTATGGGTTTAGTACCATTTACTCTTTTGGTTTTAATGGCACTTCTAACATATTATTGGCTATACCATGTCAAGATAATGGGATCTAGGTACCTTTCCCAAAGATACACCAAGACAGCTGAGTGAGCTGGGCTGACCAGGGGGTGGGGGTGGGTGGGTGTAGCAAACCTGCAGCCCCAGAATTATAAGTCTAATGCACTATCAACTAAGCTACGACAGTTCCCTGGGTGCAGACTAACAAACATGTATTCATGAACATAAACAGCAATAACTGAACTTTAAAAACAAAATTTCAACAAAGTCACCAAAGCATGAAATATAGGTCATCGAGATGCATCCCCTCACCAAATTTTCATTATACTAGGCATGACTGTATGCAGAGAGCATGACAAGTACTGATGTTGTAATGTGCTAAATGCACAAACTGAACCACAGCCAGTACAAGATGAAATATAGGTCATGACAACCTGTAAGAGTGTGCAACTCAGAGAGATCCACATCATATCAATTTCATTATTCCAGCAAGAACAGAACCTGAGAAAAGAACACCAAATACAAAATTTAATCCAGGCTGCTAAAGCCTAACATATGGGTCATACTGATCTACTTTTGTGATAAGGGTGTAGTACTCATCAAGTTGCATCTACTCAACAATTTCATGATCCTAGATAGGGCAGTCTGTACACAGAATGCAAAATATATATATATATGGTCATGGGCTAAATGCAAAAACTTAACCCACGCCTGCAAAATGTGACATGCTGATAACTGTGCCCTATTTTCTACAAGTGTAGTACTAACAGAGATATATATTATCATCTATTTAATGATTCTTGCATGAACCCAACATGAACTCAAATGAATCATGAAATAACGATTCCAGTGACCTAATTTTGTGACAAGGGCATAGTAATCGCGATGCATCCTGTCATGAAGTTTTATAATTCAATGTATAACACGTATTCATGATGCTAAAATTCTATGCTACAGGCAAAAACTTAACCAGTAACATGTATATATATATATATATATATATATATATATATATATATATATATATATATATATATACACACACACACACACCCCTTAACCCTGATCCACAGTCCAAACTGTTGCAAAGGACCTAGGAATAAAGAATTGTTGATACAGCAAAGCTTTACATATGTATATGATTGTGTATGTGTTGGTGCCAATGACAGATGTAATACAATAGTCCTCGTCTATTTTGTAGAGGTGAGCCAAAAACATCAGAAAATATAAGGAGTCCCTTGAAACGACTGACAATCTATGGCTGAAAAGAAAAGTGAGGAATTCATGACAAATCCATTTTCTTTTACACTTTTTAAGATATTTTATATATAATTTTTCAGTATATCTTTTAAAGATTATAAGGGAGAGAGAGGGAATTAAATAATATTTTTCACTTGGCTTATGAGATTCTCTATCTCTACTGAAGATCATTTCATTTTAATGTTCTCTCTCTCTCAAATATAAATTGAGAGAGAGAAAGCTAAATTGTCTTTTTACCTGACAGAATATGCATGTCTGCAAAGAATCCTACTGATAATTAAGTTGAAGTAACAAACAATACTTAAAAATGGGAAATGATGTGCACCTGTACAAACAGTACTTACGAATGGGAAATGAAGTTGAGTTGTCACCAATACTGTTTAGGGAGACTCCATAAGGTGGTACACTTTGGTTCAAGTAAAGAAGATAGTTTACTGCAAAAATTAGTATCCCACCTGTAAAATGACAACAATTATAGGAGATTAAAAAATGATTTATCACAACATTTTTTGATGTAGAATCTTTTCAATGAAGCCTAACTTGCTTGTACCATGCAAACTATTTGCATATAAAGCAAATGTTGAAAACTTTTCAATCTCATGTTTTGTATCTATAAGAACCACCTGAGATAGGGTTACGTTCCTGGGACCTATACGTAAGTCGGTTTTTAGGCAAGTTGGGTTTTACTATCGTTCTTAAACTCTGACATCATGGTGAAGGGTAATTTCAACAAAACCTTATAGAAGTCCTCAAAATTAAGAAAAAATGTAACAGAAACAAGATTTACTCATGTACGCAAGAGGAGAAGGAAAACTATATACTGTGGGTGCACTCAATCTGAATATTGCAAAAGCAGGAAGCCTAGACCAGGCATTCAGTCTGTGCATATTTAAATATCTGCGAGGTTACATATGTTGCAAGTGACATATGTCTAGAAGTTACTGTATATTTAAGTAATACAAAATCAATTCTTACTCAAATTTATTACATTAGGATAAATATCATAAATTTCACCATTCTTCCATTCTAACTAAAGTTAGGAAGGAAGGAAATGATTTGTTAAAAAAAGCTATCTGACATAAACCGTTCTTTGAAATAAGCAAGATGTCAGGTTTAAACAATGTTCAAATCTTCAGTTTATAATTAAGAGGCACCACTCCTTAATTCAGTCAATGAAGTTACCAGTAATTCCGTTCTTTTTTGGGAGTGCTCCAAATGTCGTAATTCCGTTCTTTTTTGGGAGTGCTCCAAATGTCGTGATGTGATACACTCGACAAATTCCGTGAATGACTAACCTAATAACAACATTCATATGTGGTGCTCAAAATTGATTCATGAGTGAATGAAGAGAGGTAGGCCTGCTTTTGATATGTGGATCTGAGAAGAAAAGTGTTCATTAGATAAAAATAATACTCGGTGATTATTGACGATCAGCTGGGGATCTGGAATGCTTTGACGGGTGAACTTGGATGGAAGACAATCCACACAGCATGGTGTTAGCTAATGTTTACAATGGTCATGTCCTCAAATCTTGTGTTCCAGCTTTTGATTGATATCAGTTCACCCACAGACGTTGCCAATCAACATCAGATCAATTCATATACATGTGAAAAACGGCCAGGTTTCTCAGTTCAGCACAGAAATTATAATGTGATGAAAACTCGATATTATCTGGTTTTAATGGAACCCAATGCTGTTTACGACCAATATCTTTCAAGACTCAGTATTATTCAGATGATTTGGCATATTCAACCTATAGCACATAACAGCAGTATTGGGGCTTTAAACTATACATTAAACACAAAATGTGTACAGTCCAAGTGGGTAAGAAAAATTAGTTTCATTTTGCAGAATGGATATGCTCTATCATACATACTGAAATCCTTCTGATTCCTTTCTGTTTTTGTCTCACAGCATCAGGAGTGTATATTATACTCACAGCATCAGGAATGTATACTGTACTCAGTGTTACTAATAAATGGTCACACAGTTCCTCACCATGTTATTTTATCAAGATAGTTCTCACTGACTTTAGGCACATGCATTCATCAAACTTCCACCTCTGCATGATGATTCAAATTAAAATGGCTATTGATTGTTGTGTCACAAAGTGTATACCCCCTCTTGAAAGCTGCAAGCAAGACTTTAAATGTGTCCAAAAGATGCAGATGTCATTGCCAATATAGTACAATTGATGAAGCCAACAAATGTCCAAGTGCTGTAGCTACTTAGATTTTCATGGAAAAAGATGATATAAAAACTGACCCATGTCTTCTTTGACCGCTTTGGTGGCCTAGTGGTTAGAGCATCTGCCGCGGATGTGGGAGGTCATGGGTTCGAACCCCAGCCGAGTCATACCTAAGATTTCTGTGGCATGGTGCCCCAGTGCTAGACATCACTATAAACTGTCGCAATGCAGACATGGTAGTGATTTGACTGAAATACTGTTAAAGATATGTTAAAAATCCAACACACACACACACACACCATGTCTTCTTGATACTTAGCCCAATATCAAATCTGGTTAAATACCAACAAAATGAAACTTGGTATATACAATATAAGCATACATAAACATTTAAATATAAATGGTGGGGGACAGACAGCACTTTATGGTGTCACATAAAAAGGTGTTTTGCATCCTGAGAAATATCATGCATTATTTTTTTCCAACAGTCGTACTTTTACCTATAGGTTTCGGCACTGAGAGACACTGCTTGCAGTCAAATGGTAGATTAGCCAAGGACCAAATAATAGGGTGAACTTTTTCCTGGATGTTGAGAGAGATAGCAACGATACTACAGGTATCTGACCTTACGGCAACACGTCTGCAAAAGAATATCAGAATAAACTTAACTGAATGTGATGTGCACCATTTCATAGCTGTTAATAACTGTTGTTATCAGGTTATTCATTTCTATTTTGAACAAAAAAATAAAGACATTTTGAAATATTTTTCTTTAAATTTTCAATGTCCTAGATCTAAACATGGGGCCAAGGGTCGTTATATATGACATTTAGAGTACATGAACATATTACTTCTTAAGTAACGGCTAGTAATGATTTTAGTAAATGATATTTATAGACATTCTAAATTTGCTGTTCTCTACAGAACATTAACACAGCATGGATTCATTATGAAAAGAATCCAAAAATTAATTACAGCACTTTTGATATGGCAACTGTAAACCATTAGCTGAAGGGCTTGTTGCATACATGTCACTTCCCAAATAAATTAGATTATACAGAATTCAGTCCTTTTCACACAATGATATTTGACTCCAATCAATCCATTTGTAAACTATGAAACATCAGTGATAGTACCATGACCCTGTACTTTCCTAGTGTTTGTTATCTGTCTTACATTCCATAAAAACCCCACAAGAGCCCTGCACCAAGAAAGTGAATTAAAACTCCAATTTTCTTGTGCAGATCTAACAAGAGTTACCAGAAACACCATGTCCTGAATGCAAACCATGCTAAGTTCAGGAACACCATGTCCCGAATGCAAACCATGCTAAGTTCAGGAACACCATGTCCTGAATGCAAACCATGCTAAGTTCAGGAACACCATGTCCCAAATGCAAACTATGCTAAGTTCAGGAACACCATGTCCCGAATGCAAACTATGCTAAGTTCAGGAACACCATGTCCCGAATGCAAACCATGCTAAGTTCAGGAACACAATGTCCTGAATACAAACCATGCTAAGTTCAGGAACACCATGTCCTGAATGCAAACCATGCTAAGTACAAGAACACCATGTCCTGAATGCAAACCATGCTAAGTTCAGAAACACCATGTCCCGAATGCAAACTATGCTAAGTTCAGGAATACCATGTCCTGAATGCAAACCATGCTAAGTTAACATGATTAAGACTATTAAAATGCTTGAGACAAAATCTCAAGATTGCTGATGACAATGATGCTTTATGCCATTGTTACAACTCCCAGAAAGTCTAAACTATTTCTTCCATATTTTATGCAGTGGATACGACCAAAGAAATGATGTTGCCTAATTTGCACTGTGGTTACCCTGCCAATGTTGTGTATGACTCACATGTTACAAAGATGATGAGGGCCGCTTTAGTGGCCTAAGTGGTTAGAGTGTCTGCCTCAGATGTGGGAGGTCACAGGTTTGAACCCCAGCTGAATCATACCAAAGACTTATAAAAATGGTACTAGCAGCTGCCTCACTTAGTGCTCAGCATCAAGAGATTAGTGGTAGCACTGGTCAGCCTGGTGTCAGTATAATGTAACTGGGTTGGACATGTCTGCAACATGATGACCCAGTGCTAGACATCACTATAAGCTGCCACACTGCAGATATCGTGGTGATATGATCGGAAAAATTTTAAAGCTATGATAAAAATCCAAATCACACACACACACAGACACACAAGTATGACTGAGTTTGCAGAAGCCATGTAAAAAACTAGTTGCCCAACTTACCCTGTACTTAGTCTGCTTAGATGGGACATAGTTCATAGATGGCAAATGTGGGTTCATAACAGCCAAGTACAAACTAAGGCTGCCCAACTTGAAATGTACTTACCCTGCCCAGGTGGGGTATGGCTCATAAAGGATAAAGATGGTGGGTTCGTAGTAGCCATGTAAAAACTGGAAATCTAGTACATTCAGGATCTTCTCATCAAAACTCAACAGATCTATGATGTATGAATTTAAGATTGGAGATCTACAAAAAAGGAAAATTACAGAAAAAAACTCATTTACCCAAACCTAATTCATCTGGATTTATTTACGTTTATCCAAACTGCATACATGACCCTGAGAAATGCGTCTTTGTATGTAAAATGATATGAATTAGTGTTTTTCTGTAAATATTAATGTCTGTCTGCGTGGGTTCGAGTCTCGGATTCGGCCAATGTAGATATGTGAGAAAGCTTGCCAGTAGCTTCTCATGGGTCGGTGGTTCTTTCCGGGGTTTTCCCGGGTTCTTCCTCCACCATTAATACTGGCTGCCATGTATAGCCTATCATGTGCTGAAAAATGGCGTTAAGCCCTACAACAACAACAACAACAACAACAATAAATATTAGTGCGAATGCAACTTTAGGATAAGCAAGACCTATTATTTTACTCTAAGAAACAAACAAGTCAGAAAGAAACTATTCATCATGGTTACTGTAAGACTTAAGACACCTTACCTATCCGTTTCCACTAATATACACTGAAGATAAAGTTCAGGCAATTATTTAAAATTAATTGAATTAGTTTTTTTAAAATCAACTTCTTTCCTGTTCACATGTGAGGAACATATGCACATCTATTTGTTCTGCAAATAGATAGTCAGATTAGTTGACCAGCTGAACAAAGACAAAATAAATATGTATTTTAACAGAACTACCCTAAAAACAATCCAAAAACATTAATATTATTGTTATTATACCTTGACCCAGAACCTCCTCCTGCTCCTCCCCCTCCCACAATGCTCTCTACATCCTCTGCGAAGATATCCTTTTGGAAAGGGAGAATGACCATCTTGGTTCCGTAAATCAACATGGCTGCACATCGACCATCTGGGTCCACTTGAATAGTTGGAATGTGACAGGGTGATGCAAAATCCTATATAAAGTAGTAAGACAACTTAATGCAAATACATATAATATATATATATACATATAACATATATCTTTTTTTTCTAACACTGTTTCTACACAAGTAATTAAAGTTAAATGCATCCTTATTACGTATCTATTTGATGCATGGGTATAAAACTGAAACAGGCTCACAGTACTCTACTGTTAATCTGACAATACTCTACATTCCCTTTCCAGTAAAAAACCTGATCTCATTGTAGAGATTCTTTAACCTGGCCCATCACCCAGACAAATGATGTGCATGCTGTAGCGCTTCAAAACTGACAAATCTGATTTTTATTTCCTTTAAATATGACAGGTTTAAATGACAGCAACTGCATCTCATAACAAACAGAACAAATAATTATGATGACGGATAGATGGTAGGCAGAAAAACAGCAGCTAGTTTTTAGTGTATCTATGTTAAGAAAGGGTCAATTACATCATTTCAGAGAATTTACTGTGAAAGATTAGAGAAAAATTTGCTTACAACATTCTACAACTGATATTTAAACTTTTAGCTCCTATATGGCATCAGTCGAAATTTCAGTTTTCCATATAAAAAGTCTTCTTCTACAAGTACAAAAAGCTACTGAAAACATAAAAAATGTACTCATAGATTACGAATGGCTGCCACTTCTCTTTTGCTATATATGAATTTCCTGACTTAATGCAATGTCTAACGAACATGTAATGAATGGACATTTGGACAGACATAAGTAAAGCTATAAGCCCCTTCTAATTGCTGATTGGACATAATTTAGATCAAATGAACAATAAGCAATTTATGGACAGCTACTCTTTATCTGATTTGATAATCTTGAGTTAGTCTACCAGCCCCTCAAGCGTGAACCCTTCAAGAAACTAAACTCCCAAATGTTTGTATTTTGTCAATATACCAACATATGGTAGCACTATATTTCATCTCTGACTTGACAGTGAATACCAGTGATCTAGTATTATACTTTCTCATTACTCTGCTGAAGAAATGGGCACTCGATGTAGATCATGTGACCATTATTTTTGCTGGCTAACTTTAGATATAAAACTGTCACAAGTATAAAGAATCAAGCAAATAACAGTTGTTGTTGTATGATATGTTAAGGGTAATCAACCACTAAAAATTCAACCTGGAAAGTTTCCATTTAGCTCACTGTTTAGACACAGAATTAATAATATTAAATTATCAATAATATGAAAGATGTAAACATTGATAAACATACAATACACATAAGGGTCTAGTCAGGGGTAGCAAACAAGTAGCCATCTGATTGACAAGACATGTCAAGAATTGAAAATTCTTCAATAATCTTTCATTTGCTGATTTCAGAGAGATTCAATACAACTGGTACAGCTGGTTGTCCAGGACCACCATGGATTTTCAACATTTTCCACTACTGTAATACATGTATAGTGCTAATTACCTTCAACTTTTGGTCTTCAAAATAATGAAGTGACACAGTGTTTAGATCATGCATCCCTGGATCGTACTCTACCAAAGCCAACTGAAAAACAGAATCAGCAGTAAGGTTCAATGACCTAAACGGCTGTTTACATTAAAAAACAAACACATATTACAGACTTAATTATTTTCAATCTGGCATTATCAAAACAAATTATGTATGTGTGTGTGTGTGTGTGTGTATGTGTGTGTAATGCCTCCCAAATACACACGAAATAATGAATAAAAATGCTCACATAAATATACCCCCACCTCTCCCATATGCCCACCACTATAGCAGTAATGGAATAAGCCTACTATATTACCAACAATCAAAAGTGAAAGACCTGTAAACAAACAGGAAGAAAAATGAGCAATAACTCACAATTATCATGCAAGTATAATGACTGACCAATATACATATTTTCATTCGACAACCATAAAATGTACCAAGTATAATAGAAATCCATCAAAAATGCACGACTAGTTGTAGTTACAAGATTCTGTTATATATTGAAATATTGATATACAGTGATAACCACAAGATGAGTCATGGTCAAAATAATGTATCAAACATTGTATCCAGCAAAGATGAAAGGGCAATAACTCTGTTGTTGTTGTTGTTGTTATTGTAGTGTTTAATGCCAACTTTCAGGACAAGATAGGCTATACATGGCGGCCATTATAACTGGTGGTGGAAGAACCCTGGAAAACCTCAGGAAGAACCACTGACCCTCGAGAAGCTACTGGCAAGCTTTCTCACATACCCATGTTAGCCGAGAATGAGACTCGAACCCACGCAGAGGTGAGATGGCAGTGATCCAGAATGGTGAGCGCTTTAGACCACTCGGCCAATCAGGGCCCCGCAATAACTCTGATGAAAATAATAGCTCAATGACAGGTCCATTTACTCAATGTTAGATAATACCAGGATATGTACCAAATCTGCCCGCACTGTATATGTGACAGTAGCTGTGGTCACCAGTCTGTGCTATATACTGAATCCAGTACAAAGTCAAAAAGAGCAATAACTCCTTTAAATTTGCATGAATGGAGTAATCAGGCAATATACATGTATTAAAAAAAATATGATCCAAGTTTCACAGTAACCTATCAAACGCTCTCATAAAATTGTGTTAAAATTGTGTTATATACTGCATCCAGTTATAATTTAAATTGGGTAGAAGTAGCAGCAACTCTAGCAAGTGCTGTCAGAAGACAACATAGCAAACCTCACAAGTTCTGGTGTTTTTCATAACCGATCACTTCTATTTATGTATTATGCAATTAATGACTATATGCAAGATTTACTTACCTCTGAAAACTATACACCTCCGAAACTAAAGTTCTGACAAAAACAGTGCTCCAAAAAACAATGTAAATTTCACATTATGCAAAACCATTTTTACATATTTTAGTTACGAAGAATCAAGAGATATATTAGAATGACCTTATCAAGTCATAAAAATAAATGAAAGAATGGAGCCAAGTGTTTGGAACTATTTTGATAATCTTAACATACAGACGTAACCACTGAGGGATAATATCCCAAACTTGATATTAAATTGCCAGATAGCAGAGTTGCTTATTTAGAGGTTATGGCGCAGAGTGGACAACATAGCTCACCTGTGCACAAATGCAATCAACACCTGATCAACATGAAATTTTAGATGTTTTGGGGGAAATTATGTCTTGTTGGCAACATACATTCTAACGTTTTTGTCATAATTCACATCGTAAGTACCCTGCTGACAGCTCAGCTCATCTTCTGGGGCACAATTAAATCTGAGCAGTTTGAAATTTCAGCAAATACTAGCAGTTAGGGGTGGGGGGCTGAGTGGTACCATTATTGATAATGCCATCTCACCTCTGTCTGCATGGGATTAAGTCTCGGGTTTGGCCAATGTGGGTATGTGAGAAAGCTTGCCAGTAGCTTCTCTTAGGTCGGTGGTTCTTTCTGGGGTTTTCCAGGGTTCTTCCTCCTCCATTAATACTGGCTGCCATATACAGCCTATCTTGTGCTGAAAAATGGCATTAAACCCCACAACAACAACAACTAGCAGTCAGTGATTGGAGTAAACAAAATATTCTAAGGGGGGGGGGTTAAAGGACTGCTACTCACCTAGTCTAATAAATAAGCCCCTAAACCGGTACTAGTACAGACTGGCAGTGTTTAGATCTGATCTCAACTGTTTATTAAATTGTGAAATAGATGCAGACAAAAGTGTCTACAACACTGGTGTACATTTAGGACACTTACCAGTATTTCTTGCAGATCTTGAGTTATGTTTGAAAGTTTTGCTCAATTGCCCATGACAATGATCCCAATAAACAACTGACTGAAGACAATAAAGCATAAAATATTGATCACAGTGACCTATTTTTGAATGAACACATACATACCACAGACAATTCACACAGAAGCACATACCTCAGCAATAAACATTACTTGGGAAACTGACCTAAATGCAGAGCTTAATCTATGTCACTGATGAAGAAAATGTAGGTTACATAGAAAATTTCATGTAATGGTTTAATAATATACAAAAATCTAAGGTCAAAGCCATATGACTTTACACTGAAAACTGTATGAGCAAACATCCAGTGCAACATAAGATACAGGTTATGGTGACTACTTTTGACATGATGGTTGTCTTCTATGAAATGGATCCATATGCAAAGCTAGGAAACTTATAACTGAAAACATAATTGACTGAAAAACTGCACTAAATGATTGCAAAACTGAACCCAAGTATGACCGAGAGATGGACTGAAAGATTGGATGGGAACTATATACCCTTTTCTCATTTATTGTGGATCATTAAAAAATAATTTGTGTTCCTCTGAAAGCAAATAAAAAAGTTGGCCTCAAGCTAACAAGAGTTTTCAACTTAATCTGACGAAGCAAAATCAAACATTTTAATCCCTTCCTTTTCACTATAAATTACAATAAGTAAAAACTGCATTTGAATGAATGAAATAGAACAGGACAAATTCTTCTTAAAGTATGTAAGCGAAAATTAAATGCATACCTCAGGCACATGCTAATCAATATACCAAACTAAAATATAAATGCATGATTCAGTCCCATGAAATAAAAAATAAAAAACTTAAAACAGTTACCTTCTGTCTAAGGAAAGCAAACCTTAAATGCAAACTTTCATCTAAGACTTTTCACAATAAATCAAGACTCACTTGAGGATTTTGAAAAGAAAAGTCCAGGGCAACATTTCTACAGAAACTGAGAGTCCAATGTATGGAATACATTGCCAAAAAAAAGATTTAAAACTGAAAGTCCAGAAGCAGAAAGATCAAATAAGCAAGGACTCTGTACTACTGAGAACTTCAATATATTGCCACCAAAAAAAAAATGGACAAAAAAGTATTAATTATGATCAAGCATATACCAATGAACACAGAGCAATGAAATTTTTTGATGCATAGTTCCTTCATATGAGTTATAATAAAAATTTCAAATGCAAATTCATACCTACTGTCTACTTCTGACACAAGTAGACACCGATGAAGACACTGCCTGTCATAGCATTAGTTATTCTGTACTTCAGACAGGTGAGCTAAAACTGCACCAATTAAGTCCTTAAATAAAATGTGCATTTTCAGATGATATCTGGTGACCAAAATCCATATAAAAAAAAACTGCATTAAGTACTTCTAACAAACTGCACAGACCCAGATCAAATGGCACATTATGAGATGCCAGATCTGGGTTTGTGCAGTTTGCAGTTGGACTTTACTTATGCACAAGTATATGCAGTACCTTTGCATCCGAGAAACTCAAGAGTAAAGCATCCCTCTGGGCTCCAACAAGAATCACTGACTTCATGGACATGATATTCCCAAACAAGGTAAAAGTGGCCAGGCATTCTAGTTTTTGTTTCACTAAAATGATAAAATTACCTGCAAGTTATCTTTTGACAATAAAAACATACCAACTTGTGTTTTTCGAACTTTAATATCAATATTTAAATAAGTTTTAAGAACAGAAAAGCAATTTCTAATCTTTTGGAGCCATGTTTAAGTTATTTTCTTCATAAAATCAGTTTGAAACCATAAATGAACCTGTCATGGGGCAATAAATAATGGCCGACATCACTTTTCTGTTGTTTTTTTAATCAATGGGCAAACAAATTAAGGAAAATACATAATTCATAGAAAGCAACTGCCTAAAATTTATGTAATTGAAGATTTAGCCTAATATATAATTATGTAGGTCAGAAAAATATGGGACAATGCTACATTTGGAATTCAAGAAGCGCTGTTAGCTCAAGATTGTTTTCTGACATTGTGAAAATATGACAAAAAGCAGTGAAGCAAATAATATCTAATGACGATACTACAAATATGTAGACAAAAACTAAAACCATAAATTTGCAATCCTATTAATGGATTGTTGTAAAGAAGCTAGAAAGTGGATGGTTATATTAAGAAAATCCCTCTTTCTAAAAATAGATGCATCCACATGTCATGTGTAGCACCATATTTGTTCTTGGCTGCATCAATCTGGTTGGAAAGAAGGGTCTACTTCATTAATTTATGGACTTTTATCCTTCAGTTTGCAGTCAATGAATAAACCCTACCATTATTGCATCATTAAATCCCTCCTATATTTAGAAAATTCTAACATTCTTTAGAATAAAGGGCAAATGATTAATAAGCAATATGATTTAATTAGCCTTTTGACACAGTAATGATATCTTAAATAATTCATAAAGTGACATTCTCTTAACTGACATTTAAATAATAAATAAGTAAAATGTAGGACATGGGACACCTTCATGAAAGCTGCATACTGGAACTGATCTGATAATGAGGTTCCATATTTCTTAAAATGGCTCAGCCAAACATATTTAAGCAACATCACTAGGTATTGAAACTCTTAAAAAGTGAAAAACTGAAAATCTGACAAAAGACATGGTCTAGTGTCATGTGAGATATGATTGGTTCCCCATTCTTTTCAAAGTGAGATTATGTTTTCTCACATCCCCTTTCATTTAGCAGGTGGAACACCACATAGAAAATCCATACACTACCTCACATGTAACTGTTTTTCTTCCACACATTATGTCACAATAGCATTTTAACTAGTACATCGTTATACTAGATTTTATATGACATCAACACATCGTTTGCTACTTTTTATCAGTTTCATTTCATAACCTACCATCATCATTGTTTTAACCATATTTCTGAGTTTGCAATTAAGTTATCTGCACAAACCAAATTATTCAGTGCAATTTATCACATGCAATGAAGTGGCAATAGGAAACTGTAACTGTAAACCCAATCTTGCACATTTATTCCAAAGATATAACAAGCTTAATGGATATTTCATCCTTTTTTTGCTTTAACTGCACCAAAATGGGGGCTATTTTGTTTAAAGCACATTTTCTGATCCAGGAACATGCACATTTTTTGACCCAGGAACACAGAAAAATAATTAACAATGTTAACTGGACATTGCAATCAGGAAAGGAAAATCCCTAAAAACAACCCATTTATATCCTGTAGAACCTCATTCCTGCCATGAAATGTGACTCCTTGGTTAGGATTTCCCTATGCCACATCAATATTTACAACAGAATCAGATGTGCTTGCATGCATGGATACATGAGTAATGTTGCATAACTCCTCAACAATGTTTATGCTTAAGACTTCCAACTTTGGAACATGATTAGGGGGTAGTATGCCAGCTTAGAATTTTAATCTATTCTACTGGGGTTGAGCTTAGTTGGAGTCACTTTTGCATATATGTAGAATGTACAGTGGGCAGGAATAACTAAAAAAAAAGCTTTGGCACTACAGCTACTTTCTTGTAGGCTTCCATCTTCACAAACCAAGGTTCCAATATGTTAACTCTATCTACACCTTGGTGGATCAATCAAATATTTCAGTACTTTGGGTCTTTGAATTTCACTGGATGCGGCAGCAAGCCACTGCATCCAATTAAATTCAAGCTGTTCAAATCTGAACACCGTTCCTATGAACTCATAAATAATCAATTGATTGTTAGGATGAAGCACTTAAGTATCTGAAAGATCTGTCAAGGTATAGATAGGGTTAACAGATTGAAACCTTGGCTAGCGAAGATGGTAGGCTTTTAGATGATGAACTGAAATGACTCAAATTTGTTTCAAGTATTAAATCGATGAAAGTATATATCTTGTGCGTATCAATCACAAACAGTTTAAATGGAAACTTTTTTACTGCCATCTTTGTTTTCAGCTCTCAATGTATTGTCATCCCAATACCAACATATTACAGGCAATGGTAAAAGCATCTCATGCCCTCCAGCAGGTTAGCAAAAAAAGTTATCAGAGCCTCAATGTTGTCAAAATTCAGAAGTGTCCCCTCTGAAATTAAACCAATACCACTTTAGGACAACTTAACCTAGCATCATGGCATAAAACATCTGTATGGATTCCACCACCAAAGCTACCCCAAAATTAGGTTGCTCAAATAACGCTGATATAGTTTTCAGATATCACAATACTTGAGGTAGAATTGTTTCATTTAGTATTCAAATTGCTACTGATCACACATACTAGCACCATCATGTCTTTTCAAATTTATTACATGAGACAATATAAGAGTCCATAAAAGGGACAGAGGCTCTTGTGACAAACAAGAATTTCCAGGAACCCATGATAAGTCTGTTTGTTCTTTATTCTCTGCTCGTCTCTGATATTTCTGAGAAAGTCCAACATACCAATTTTGGTAGCAAAATTATTTTCTTATGTTTGAGTTAACATGTTCACAAGTACAAATATTTTAATCAGTTCCTTTGATCTTGGACAAGTCTATGACCAGTAGCGCTAATAACCAGCATGATTAGTTTTAACAGCATTTTAATGGCTATATCATACTGAATTAATGGGATTGAAGTGCATTTCCCAAGGATATAATGAGGCAGTACCTACTCATAACTGCCCTTGGCTGACAATGAACCATCAATTCTTGAATTATAAGTGTGATGCTCTACCAAATGAACTTCCATGGCTCCCTAAACCAATACGAACTACAATACTGAATCAAAAGAATTTCAAAGCAAATATGTACTTTAAAAGGAAAAAAAAATAATATTCCATGTACTGCATTGTCACATGAATAATGTGCAACCAGGCACAAAAAACAGTCTCAAACCTGCTATGGTATAATGCACTTGTAGATCTGAGGGGATAATGTTTGTTCAATTGAAAATTTTCAACCAAACAGCATTGACCTTGATCTATTAGCAAATTAGGCAATGGGAGATCTGGTCCCATTTTCACTAAACATCTCAAAATTTCTTTCTTGTATCAAAATTTAAATATTTTTGTTTTAATTTGTAACAATGATTTTTCACAGAACATTCAACAGGCATCAGGGAATTAAATATGGCATAAAATCTTTAAGTTTCCATAAAGTCTTAAAATATCTGTTTTAAGTCCAATTTGTTGAATTTCTATATCTCTTTTGTCCAAAATGAAATAACTGATATATGTTTAAGTTTTAAAACTTGAAAATGATTTGCATCCTTTCCTCTATCTATTCCTCTGACATAAATCATAAATAATAATACAGTCATCCTTGTTAAATGTGATAATGGGTCCATTAACAGCTGATCACCTTGTGTACTGAACTGTGGTATAGTGAGAAAGGTGTTATGTACTAACCCACAGTAAAGCGAGAACTCCATATGCATTGAACCATGCTTTGACTAGAACCATGTACAAAACCACAGTCAAGGGAGAACCAAGTATGTAATGAACCATGTAGAAAACCACAGTAAAGGAAGCACCATGTATGTACTGAACCATGTTATACCTAGAATGATATACTGAACCAAGATATAACTAGAACCATATCTAGAAAAAAACTGAACAACAGTACAGTGAGAACCATGTATGTACCAAACCATGCTATAGCTAGAATCATGTACTAAACCATGGCAATGGGAGAACCATGTACTGAACCATGCTATAGCTAGAAACATATATGTATGGAACCATGCTAGAGTAAAAACCTGCATGTACTGAACCATGCTATAGATAGAAACATGTATGTACTAAACCAATCTATAGCTGGAACCATATATGTACCAAACCATGCAATAGCAAGAACCATGTAGATACAGAACTATGCTATCTCTGGAACCATGTATGTACAGAACAAAGATATAGCTAGAAACATGTACAGAACCATGCTATAACTAGAACCATGTTTGTTACTGAACCATACTACACCTCTCCCTCGATAACTTGCGCACAACAATCGTCTACGTCGAATCTCAATTTTTGTATTGTTCAATTAGTACAGTACTGATGTCATGATTTCACTGGAAGTAATAATGAAACTTCTTATCATCCTTGAGGATATCTCTAAGTGCCAGTTCAAGAATTCTCTGAAACTCGCTTGCCCACAATGGTCCATATCTGTGAAACCAAGCTCTTTATTTTACAAAGTATTCATTTCACTTGGTTGCCTTGCTATCTTTGATCACAGTTACCAATGAGTGAGTTAATTTAAGGTAGTTTATGTTACATACACAATAACGTTTATAACAGTGATTGATCAAATGAAGTAAGTTCACCCGACATACGACCGGGGCCGCTAGATTTTAAGTTTGTAGGATTTTCGTGCCTTTTTAACTTTTCATTTATTCCAGCTCCTTTATTTGATTCAAAAGACATAATTAACATGATAATACAGGAGGCCAGCTTTTAATTCAGTGCAACAATACAACAAATACTTTCGCAAGTCAGTCATCAAAACACGGTCGGCACCTAATTAGGTTCTCAGAGAAATGCTCACGGGCATAGCTGTTACGATAGATCGACACATTTTACGTTTAATTACAAGAGGACACATTGCATTTACGATGATTACACTTAAAAGGAACTGAAAGATAGAACTAGAACATAAATTTCAATTGATAAAAAAATTATTTAATTTGTATTTATTTATTAAAGTACTGCCTCCACTCGACGTAAGTGACATTTTCATTGATCGAAGTTTCCTTACATATCATTAATTGTGGTGTACTACCGTTTGGAAAAAAAATGTAAAAAATTGTATGACTTATTTTTAAATCTGATATTTCATAATGTTGATTAAAATTTCAGGTCCTATCTACCGTTTTCGACAATAAAACGAGCAATATATCAACGTTTTCGTTACTAATTTTAATCGCGATTTTCTTCAATTTCAATAAATAGGGATCAATTTTTGGGGTAATTTCTTGTTTAAAAAATGGGATCCACGCCTGACTCCGCGTTATACGCGGGTTCGCAAGTTATCAGGGTGCAAGTTATCGAGGGAGTGGTGTGTAGCTAAAACCATTTACATACTAAACCATGCTATAGCTAGAACCATGCATGTACTGAACCATGCTACAGCTAGAACCACATACATACTGAACTATGCTTTAGCTAGAACCATGTATGTACCAAACCATGCCACAGCAAGAACCATGTTGATACAGAACTATTTTATCACTAGAACTACGTATGTACATAACAATGCTATAGCTATAAACATGTATTACAGAACCATGCTATAGCTAGAACCATGTATATGCTGAACCATACTATAGCTAGAGCTACGTATGTACAGAACTATGCTATAGCTAGAAACATGTATGGAACCATGCTCTAGCTAGAACCATTCATGTACAAAACTATGCTATAGCTACAACCATGTATGTACTGAACCATGTGTAGTGAACCATGTTATAGCTAGAACCATTGTACGTACAGAATTATGCATTAGTTAAAACCATGTAGGTACAGAACCATGTAATAGCATGAACCATGTAGGTATAGAACCATGCTATAACTAAACCATGTATGTATAGAAACGCAATATAGAGATCAATCTAAAATTTGATGAATACATTTATGTATTGGGATAGATTGGGTGGGTGGGTGGAGGAAATAAACAAACCACCAGTCAGACACATAGTAATAATTTCAGTTTATGTAAATTAAATATATTTGATATTTTCATGTTACTGGTGCATTTAATATTGTCAAATAATGATCATTTCAAAAGGAGATAAAAATATAATACAAAGTTTCATAACGTTTTCGTTCAATCCTGACTGTCAAACACATGAGAAACCAATTCAAACAGATTGGTTTCATTTCACTCAAGGGGTCCATAGCAATACTGTGTTATATCCAGAACAGTGTTAAAATAAAGGGCATTACAGCAAGAGCTGTACTTGTCTGAAATATTGTAAGCAAGATAGTGTAAAATCTCAATCTGAGGAAAAATTATGAGAGTTTTAGTGAAACTTGGGCCAGGGTCTCTGATGATCCTAATCTGATGATGCGCATTATACGGTGGTGTGAGTGTGATTTAGATTTTTAACGTAGCTTTAACAATTTTTCAGTCATATCGCTACGATGTCTGCAATGTGACAGTTTATAGTGATGTCTAGCACTGGGGCATCATGCCACAGACACATAGCATTATGTCCCACCCAATCACATTATCCTGACACCAGGCCGATCGATCCTAACACTAACATCTTAATGCTGAGCGCCTAGCGAGGCAGCTGCTAGTACCATTTTTAAGTATTTGATATGACTTGACCATGGTTTGAACCTGTGACCTCCTGCATCCGAGGCAGACGCTCTAACCACTAGGCCCCTGGAGCGGCCCCATTATACAGTGGTAGATAATGTTTATGATGATGCATGTGTCATGTATCCTTAGCAGATGTGAATACTAAAGTAAAGTTCAACAGTTATGATTGTACATAAATCTGCAAATCCCTATAAATTGTAATATGCAATAACGGGGCAAAAATGGCCTTGAAAAGAAAAGGAAATAATGAAAGCTCTCACCTCCTGATCCAATCTCAGGGCCTTGATACAAAATAATAACAATAAAGTGACACTTGTACTGGATACAAGATATAATTTCATACAAAATTTATTAAAAGATTTGTCATGATTAATTTAAACATTTTACAAGTCTTACTTAACAAAATACTGAAATTATTATAAAGTTTTATAAATGCCATGCAGGCAATTCAACACAAACTGGTAGTGAGCAATATTTCATGAAATATTTGTATATGAATCACCACTTGCAATTACAAAATTTCAAAAATGCTCATCTTAGAGGTGTTATAAAACATAAATTATTCTGAGATAATTTATCCAAATAAGATAAGCACACTCTTCCATTCATTACAAACCGGTTTAAGCCTTGAAAATGTCTGCGCTTTCTAACTGAGCATCAAATGAAGTGCTTGCACAACTCACAATTCAATCTTGGTCAAAGGAAATTATAAAGGTCTGGTAATTTTCCTTTTATGTCCAATCAATCATGATCAGGAGTGATGATCACATGCTAATAATTAAGTTAGGATCTCACTTGACTTATGGCTAAATAAAAATCAAAAAGTAGTTTGTAACAAATTTTCACTGAGTTCACCAATCATGCAGTATGGATGACATCGTATGAAAATAAAAACAAAAAAAGATAGGCTTACTAACACTTACTGGTAGAGAATATAAACGATACCTAATGATGGACATGATGAACATAAAAATACAATATAAATACAACAAACACATTGTGAAACATATTAAATATTTATTAAAAGGAGGTCTGCCTCCTTCGATTCTTTTAGAAATAAATCTATAATTTATTTGTAATTTTGTGACATTAGTAGCACATTTACAGTATTATAAAGTAGGCCTACAGTATATTCTGCCCAGGAATTCACCCAGACTAAAATAAATTATGTTCTTAATTTATTTCTACTGTTAATTTTAGTTTGTGTATAATTAAAAATCTTCACTTTTTATTTTCCTTATCATATTCCCAGACAAATGATATGTCATTCCAAGAATCTATGTATATATTCCTATGATCCAATATCAATGAACTTAATATCAATATTAATGAACCTGATATCCATTGTTGTCGATGCATCTGTATAATTTGTACATAAGATATTTATGATCTTTAATGTTTAAATACTTTTATTTTATGTTTATATTTTCAGTTTAGATTTATGGACTATGCAGTCTGAAATAAAGAATTCTTATGTTATCTTACTGTACTTACATGAGTGATGTTCCTGGAAAAAAGAGGAGGGACCAGAAGGCACCTACACCTCATTTGGTACATATAATCCAGAATGTTCCATGAGTTTTGTTTTGAACAATCCAATTAAACTGTTATTGGTGATGTTCTGTAGAAAGAGTGCCTTTTGACCCACTCACCATAACTTGTATCTGGAACAGCCTTGTTGTAAGCACAATTATGCCACAAATTCCCTAATAGCTACTGCTACATTTATTATGCTATTAAATGAACCATTGATTTTTAGTGTTAACAGCCTAAATGGGTTTGATATTACATAAAACTGATAAACATGTGCATGAGTACGATATATACTCATCGATGCATTAGTTTTTTAATACTGGAATAATCAACAGAAGACTGTGGGAAGGTGACCAGCTATTTGACAGTGCTGAAATTCAACATTGTTCTTACAGGGACAGTGGCATTTCCAGCAATTTTTCAGAAATGGGCTACCATGATACCAACTGTATACTATCACCAAGAAAATTTATTAAACATATTTTCATCATAAATTTTGTTATTTTCTGAGTTTACTGCATGTTTATCAAATAGTATCACAATCCTTTTTCTAAAAATTTCATTGAATGCCATGTGATTTTACTGAACTAACACACTGTTCTAAATCCGGAATCTGCTGTCATTTATTTCAAAATTAAACAAGAATACCATCAACAGCACATTATACACCTGCCCCGTACTTAACAGTCTTCTTTGTAGGCACCAGTTGTTGTTGTTGTTGTTGTGGGGCTTAACGCCATTTTTCAGCACTCGATAGGCTAAACATGGCGGCCAGTATTAATGGTGGAGGAAGAAACCGGGAAATCCCCGGAAAGAACCACCGACCCACGAGAAGCTACTGGCAAGCTTTCTCACATATCCACATTCGCCGAATCCTAGACTAGAACCCACGCAGACAGAGGTGAGATGGCAGTGATCTGTAACGGAGAGCGCTTTAGACCACTCGGCCACTCAGGGCCCCCATGTAGGCACCAGTATGGCACAGCTGACTCTGGAGATTAATAACTAATAGATCAAGGTATACAATTTGAAACTTTAAACCTACTGTGCAGAAGCTATTATTTTCTTACTGGGTTTAACATGAGCATAACCTCTGACCTTTATACACCAAAAAGTTTCTTTGTTACCCAAAGTATTAGACATCCCTGAAGTTTGGTAAAGGAACTTATGTTAGAACAAAAGTTATTCTGCAAAATCCATTGTACTTTGAACTTGTCATTTTTTCCCTTTGACACAAAATTCTTCCATAACTGAAGTACAAGCCAGCCACAAACTTTGGTTGGTTGTTTTGGGTTTAGTGCCCTTTTTCAGTACATAATAAAGATGTAAATGGTGGCCAGTAAAACGGGTGGAGGAAGAACCTTGGAAAACCCTGACAAGACCTTGACCTTAAAACATTTGGTCCCTATATCTATATGCCTCCTCCTTACCCACCAAGTGTATATAATCCACAAACTTTGGTCCCTATATCTATATGCCTCCTCCTTACCCACCAAGTGTATATAATCCACAAACTTTGGTCCCTATATGCCTCCTCCTTACCCACCAAGTGTATATAATCCACAAACTTTGGTCCCTATATCTATATGCCTCCTCCTTACCCACCAAGTGTATATAATCCACAAACTTTGGTCCCTATATGCCTCCTCCTTACCCACCAAGTGTATATAATCCACAAACTTTGGTCCCTATATCTATATGCCTCCTCCTTACCCACCAAGTGTATATAATCCACAAACTTTGGTCCAGGTCTGTGATGCAGAAATAACGTTTTGTGCAGAAACCATTTTTTCCTCCAGAAGTGACCTTGACCTTTGATTTATTTACTTCAGAATCAATAGGCTTCATCCCTACCACAAGTGCAAGCCATCCACGAAGTCTGGTCAGGGTATGAAATGTAGAACTAATGTTATTGTACAGAATTTTTATTATTTTTACATTAGTGACCTTGGCCTTTGATCACAAAATCAAAAGGCTTCTTCCTAACCCCATGTGCAAACCATGCACAGAGATTATTAAAATGTAAATGAATACTCAGGAGAATTCAAGTTATTGTGTGGAAAGGAAATAGGTAACAGACGAACAGATCAATGTACAGATGGACAACATCACAACTTAATACACTCTGCCTCATGCCAGGTGCTTACATTTTAATGCAATCTTTATAGAGAAAAAGTCTTAGCAAGTTGAAACACTAACATTTCCAAGGTGTTATTTTTGCATGTATGAAAAGACTCACTACATAAACCACCACTGATGTTAGGACCAAAGATAAGGACTGATGTTTTGGACTGCCTGGGGTCACATGGACCACTCATATCAAATAAGTCAGCACTTGGGTTTTGTTTTAATCCTGTAAGGTGTTGTAACAGCAATCACTTGAGAAATTACAGTCAGATATGTTAGCCATGTATATAGCAAGTTCACTTCTGCAAATAAAATTAGTTTTCAGCCTTGACACAGATGTACACCGATAGATTTATTTTCAAGACACACTAAAGAAATAAACATGAAAAGTTAAAATGCTAACACCATACTGGCTTCGAGTTATGTGTTTGTACAACACATGTATGCAGCCGTTCTTGGAAATATGGGTGTCACATAGAAATTTGTTTTGTCAGTAAAAACAGATTGGCTGAAATAGAAAGAAACAACAATATCTCCACAGAACCAAACATGCCAGGAGATTGACCGAATCTCCTTATGTTGAGCTGAAAAAAGACTTATACAAGTGGGTGTGTGAGCTGAGGGAATCTGAATGGATTGTAACATGGATGGCAATAAGTGCGACGGCTTTGACTATAGTTCTGAACAAAAGGAAGTTGAAACTTCCTAGGAAATTTCAGGCATCTGCTAGTTGGTGCACCCAGTTTATAAACAGGTATGGACTTGTACTGCATGATATCCAAGTGTATTTATCAAATGATAATAGGAAACCATGATATCTAAGTGTATTTATCAAGCAATTACAGGAAAACCATGATATCCAAGGTGTTTATCAAGCGATTACAGGAAAACCATGATATCCAAGGTATTTATCAAGCAATGACAGGAAAACCATTATATCCAAGGTATTTATCAAGTGATTATAGGAAAACCATGATATCCAAGGTATTTATCAAGCAATTACAGGAAAACCATGATATCCAACAGTATTTATAAAGCGATTATAGAAAAACTAGTATGTTCAAGGGCATTTATCGAATGATTATAGGAACACCATGATATCTAAGTGTATTTATCAAGCGATTACAGCAAAACCATGATATTCAAGTATATTTATCAAATGATCATTGGCAAAACATGCAGTGTTGGCTCAGAAGCTGCATGTCTTGCATATGAGCTAATGACAGTCAACATATTTAAGGTCAAATAGAGGGAAGACTTACCAACAGAAACAACTTGTCTATGAGTATATATGGTAAGCTATTATGTGGAAACTGAAGATAAACAAATATGAAGAAAATCAATCAATTAAAAATCAAGGATTATATTTCACCTAGATGCAGAGATATTTTGTGCAAAAGTGATCAGTTGGATACAATTATTCTTAAGGCACCCCCCCCAAAAAAATATGTATGTTTTCAGTTGCCTGACTGTCCCCGTTTTTTGTTGCCAACTATAGCATTTTTCCATACAGGTAAAAGAAAAAAGAAATAGAAAAAATTAATTCTAAAAATTAATTTTGTACATCTAATTGAGCCAGTTTTGCCAAGCACATGAAGTGCTTAGTACATTATATATACTATTCGTTATAATTTATATATATGTTTTTTTTTTTAAAAAGTACCTAGCCTACCCTACTTTCAAACCAGTACAAACTGGAAACAGGTTTTGTGGGCCTAATATCATATTAGTTATAACCAGAATTTTTAGCAGGAGCAAACTATATATCATTGATTCTGTGTTATCAGAGTCCAATTTTAAAAAATGATGAATAACCCAGAAAAGTTTATAACAGTGATCCAATTTTGGTGAAGGGTAAATACACTCTCAGATGCATCCTTTCTTTCAACTTTGGTGGCATTAATACAAAAATATTAGACTAAAAACAGAGATAAATGTAGGTAGACTGTGTAAAGTAAGTCACAGCAACCCATTTCAAGTGTCCAACACAGGTTCATCCCAAGATGCATCCATAATGCAAGTTTGGTAAAAACAGGAATACTGAGCAGTGTGTTCATGGTTGTACAAGGAGGATGGCTGGACAGAATAACAAATCTATGAGTGGAGAGAGAAACATATGCATGGAACAAATAAAACATATATACGCCAGCTTTTCTAAGCAGAGGTTTAATATAAATCACATCATACATTTTGACTGGGGTAAATTTGTTCCAACTTCCACAGACATAACAGTTATGCAAGTGTTATACAAGAAACAAAGTCTAAGCTACATGTACCAGTTCACTGCTCGTTATTTTTCCACGCATTACTCAACTCAGTTTGAAGCATATTATTACCTGACTTTTCCATGTGTCACTCAACTCAGCTTAAAGTGTGTTATTACCTGTATCTTCCATGTGTTACTCAACTCAGTTTGAAGCACATTATTACCTGACTTTTCCATGTGTTACTCAACTCAGCTTAAAGTGTATTATTACCTGACTTTTCCATGTGTTACTCAACTCAGTTTGAAGCATATTATTACTTGTATTTTCCATGTGTAACTCAACTCAGCTTAAAGTGTGTTATTACCTGTATTTCCATGTGTTACTCAACTCAGCTTAAAGTGTATTATTACCTGTATTTTCCATGTGTTATTCAACTCAGCTTAAAGTGTATTATTACCTGTATTTTCCATGTGTTACTCAACTCAGCTTAAAGTGTATTATTACCTGCATTTTCCATGTTACTCAACTCAGCTTAAAGTGTATTATTACCTGCATTTTCCATTTGTTACTCAACTCAGCTTAAAGTGTATTATTACCTGTATTTTCCATGTGTTACTCAACTCAGCTTAAAGTGTGTTATTACCTGCATTTTCCATGTGTTACTCAACTCAGCTTAAAGTGTATTATTACCTGTATTTTCCATGTGTTACTCAACTCAGCTTAAAGTGTGTTATTACCTGCATTTTCCATGTGTTATTCAACTCAGCTTAAAGTGTGTTATTACCTGCATTTTCCATGTGTTACTCAACTCAGCTTAAAGTATGTTATTACCTGTATTTTCCATGTGTTACTCAACTCAGCTTAAAGTGTATTATTACCTGTATTTTCCATGTGTTACTCAACTCAGCTTAAAGTGTATTATTACCTGTATTTTCCATGTGTTACTCAACTCAGCTTAAAGCAAGTTATTGCCTGTACTTTCCATGTTACTCAACTCAGCTTAAAGTGTGTTATTACCTGTATTTTCCATGTGTTACTCAAATCAGCTTAAAGCATGTTATTACCTGTATTTTCTTGATCCTTTACTTCATCTGGTTTCTTTGCATCCTGAAACAGAGCATCTTCATTACTGGATAAAAAGCTATGGCTTGCTAAAAAAAACCCACAAAATGTTTAAAGATTAGTTCATCCTCTGGAGATCTGTGATAAATGGATTTGCAAGGGAGTAGTAGTTCTCTTAAGGTATTATGATTGGGTAACATATTTAAGAAGAAATACAATATAGTAAAATAGAAAATAAAAAATGAAATAAGATGGAAAACAAAAATTTTTTTACAACTATGTTTTCATGCACTGGGCTTGCAAATAATACCATTTCCGGCATTAGTTTCTTCTCTGACTGAAAAACTGGACATTATCAGCAATGTCTTTTATGCATTCAAGATAATTTAATATTCAACATAACCTACGAGATCACTTGTGGCTGTAACCAGTCTCCAAATCTTAAGAAACGGAAACACAAGCTGGATTCAGCACAGGATTCTAAAAGTTGCAGTCCAGAAACGCTTCCTTGAAAAATGTTACAGTCCCAGCTTTAAAAACTTGTTGTGTCATCAATATATGCCCTCAAACTGCTAATTCTCATTCATTCTTAAATGTTTAGCATTATAATAAATGAATGAAAAATAAAGGCAGTTGATTACTATCACTGTGATTACTTTGATTATCCTGATATTACGACTATAATAATTCTTAACCTTGCCATTCTTTAATTTTATGTGCAGCCAGAAGGAGACATTTTGACCCCAAGACATACTGACCCCAGGAAAATTCCCATGACATTTCGTCCCCAAGACATTTCAACTCCAGTCAGAGGACAATTCAACCCCAATTCATGAATTTTTAAAACAATAAGAAGGAATGGAGGAAGAAATTATACTTCCTTTTTCTATATTAATTGATTTAATTAGCTTAATTCAATTTCAAATGAATCATGTTTTCAGGACACTGGAACAAATAAAAGCAAATATTCATTTCATCTTTAAGCAACACAGCATACTAAAATTACTTTATTCTTAAACTTTAAAATAATTTAAACTTTAAAAATAATTTCTCCAAAGCAGCTTTCGTAATAAAATTAAGTTCTGGACTTGACTCCATCACTCCCATCAATTTTGCTGCAGTTTCATGTTTTAAACATCCACTGTCCTTTGTGTTAATGTGATTACCGTATGTTGAACTTTGAAAGTTAAGTGTTCCTTGGGTTGCCATTGAATTATTCTTTCCATCATGACATGGTGTGCAAAAAGCTAATATTGTTCCATTGTTTGTACTTTTTTTGGCCTATGGGAATAACCTATTCCATGATTCATTCCACAAATCTCTATCTCTTTGGCATTTCTGTTTTCTTTATCAAAATTAGATGCATCTGCTAATTTCTATCTTTTTGTTAGTCTTAAGAGAATTGTGCTAATCTACAGTCTTGAACTTAGCACCAACATTGCCATCAGAAATAGTACACATATGATAATCACTTGAAAATGAAGGTATATCTGTGCATGATACAAAAAACCCCAGCAGATTTTATGATAATTTATGATGATAAATGTGGGACTTCATATTCCTCTGAAATAAATCCCAAAATCTTGGCTAAATTTTTCAAAATGCGATAAACAAAAACATGTAAGTGCTCCAACTATGCATAAGATTTTTAATATGATGGATTAAAACTGATGCACAATGCTTAACAAAGGTAGGTATCAAACCCCACACAAGTTTAATTAGTCTTTTGATCAAAATGGTCATCATTAGGTGCCATAAATCGATAAACAGGTGTCTTAATCGCCTTGTGTCCTATGATTTGACTTGTGCAGCTTCACCTGATCCCATTAAAATCAAATGAACTTTATTTGACAGCGCACCTACTAAACAATTCATACTCTGTTCGTAGAAAGAAATTAAAAACAAGAGCGAGAATTTCACTGACAAAAAACAAATTGTGTTCTGTGAGAATTTTCATGCATCAAGAGTGAAAAATAAGCATACAGTTTACACAGATTTCTGTGTCCCAGAGAACCCTGAGAAGTCATATAAAAAACCAACAACTTTATTCATGAAAGAATTTGCAATATAAACTGTGTGCATATGTATACAAATTTTATGGCAGTATTGATCTTTGATCATTTAAAATGACGGTTGAATGGTTTAACTGCACTTTTAACACATTTCTGGCCATATCATGCTAAGGACATGAGAGCTAAGAAATCCCCAAGTACACAATCATGTCAGCCAACACTGGCTATCCAGGGCAGTTACTGAACCTGCAACCTTTAGATTAAGAAGATGACAAACCACCAACTATGGGTTTCCATACATTAAAGAGGGATCTTCCATGAATTTTTTTAGATACAAAATTTATAAAACAAGCTGAATAGTCTTAAGCATCAAACAATCACAGCACTCTATCAAACTTTAGCAGCCAATGGGGCAAGCTACTTGACAATCTTAACGGTCATTTTAAATTTTAGACTGCCAAGCCCTTGACTGAGCAAATAACAGTAGAAGGTGATAAAAATGAACATGCAATTATAAAAAAGCATAAGGTTACTTTTCAGAACTGATACCTAAACAGTCATATCTGCTTCAACCATAGGCCATTGTAATCTACAAACTGCGAATTCTCCCTACAAGTTACCTGATATTAAATTCACTGATAATGGTCCTTTACTTTCATTTTCTTCTGGTAATAGTTTATATTTATGAAGTCTTTTTCATCTACATTACACTAATTCTGCAAATTTTATTATCTGCTAATTTTTGTGTACTTGTTTCCAATATTTAATTATGGTAAGGTAAGTAATCTGATTATCTTTCCTGATGTCTGTTTCCGTATGTCACGCTTTCATTACTGAAAGAAGTGATATCTAAAGTACATGTACCACTAAGATTATTATATCATCAATGCCAACATCTACAGGAAATGGGGTCACCAATGTTCTGATAGATCTTTGAGCTTCACAGAGAGGATTCTTTTTTAAATTGACGATTATGCCTAGACATAATTGTCGAGATCATAACATGGTCAGATAGAAACGGGGTCAGCAATGTTTCGATAGAGCTTTGGGCTTCATACAGTGATTTTTTTTGTTGGAATTGACGATTACGACGACATAATTGTCGAGATCATCACACAGTCAGATAGGCTAAATATAAATTTGTGGATTAACACACACACAGAAATTAACCTTGAACAAATCAGGGTATCAGGCAAAGACCCCAAAAAATTTCGTGATAGTACATGTATCACCTCCTTTAGAACAAGGCATTTTGTTTACAAATGTTTCGTCAGCAAATTTAAATTGCAGTACTGTACAATTAGCAACATAGGAATAAATTGTTGCAAAACTTTAACTTGTCATCAAGTAAATGAAGAAATAATACTTCAGAAGAAAAGGTATTCGACTTGACAACAATGGAGAGAGTTCACTCGCTGAAAATTTTTTATTGGGAGACTCAAATAAACAAGATTGTAAAAGATAAGGAGAATATTCTGTAGCAGTGGGAAAATTGAGTAAATGGAAAGAGAATTATTTTAAATACGAAACAACGTATGTATAAAGATTTAAATAACATTTTTGAAAGGTTTTGTAGTGCACATGCCCACAATACCCCACATATTTCATGCCTAAGAATAAGAACTTTTAATTTATGTTACCTAGAAATAACTCTGTTTTTAAGACAAGAACATTTCAAAATTTATTGCTACTTTAAATGAAGATATTAACTGCCTTAATTTATAAGTAGCTTTCCTACTATATACACATACATACATATACAACTCACAAATATAAACCCCCTCTGGAAAGGTCACCTGCCTTAAAAGCCACTTTCCCAGTGCAGAAGGGGTGGTCATATTTGTTATATGGAAGTGCATGAGTTAATTTCTTGTTGCTACATTAGGAGTCTTATGACTGCCATTGGTGACAGGTTGAAACTGTAACTCACAAATTCTAATTTTTAGTTGCGAATGCAATCATTTTACTAGCAATTTGAAGGTTTTCTTTGGCATATTTTATTACTCAATGAATTTCACAAATTTTATGAGTAATGAAGTAAAGTTTTAGACTCTATTTTCCTTGAGGTTGTTATGTAAAATTGCTAGGTATTATACTTCTGTTAAAGTGCGACATAAGACATTTATGGGTCATGTGGTTTGTATGATGCTAATAAATCTCAATATAACAAGCAGGTAATTTTTTAGAACAATAAAAGAAGCTTACCTCATTATCTGGGTTAAGTCGGTATACATGAATCTGATTAACAGAAGCTACAACAAGATTCTTCTCCTTCATATTAAAAAAGTTGCAGTAGATAGAATGCTCCACACCTGTGGTGGGATGGGTCTGTTTGTACACTGCATACATGACTTAGACGCAATCACCTACAATGTAATAACATAAAGGATTGTAATGCAAAACAATTTTTGTCAAAAATCCAATTTCCTACATAGATGCCACATGTGATATCAACATTTTTATCAATTATACCTCCCCTTTTTCAGACTTCTGTGTCAGTTTTACAATAGGAAATCTAAAATTTCAAATTAAATATCAAGTCTGAATCATTTATAAAACCATGGTCGATTCTAGTAAAACTTCTGTGTTTCTACAAATTAATGCATCCTCAGTAAAAAGATGAGTTATGTGGATCCTTATGTTACACTTACAAGCAGGGCTATACTTTAAAAAAAACTTCAGCAATTTTTAGGATTGCTCATTATGATGTTGACTTCAGAATAATATTCCCCAACACATGTACTTATTTTTAATTATTTTGAAAACATTATCTGAAAAGCATACATCATTTGTTTTGTATGTGTGACAAAAAAGGAGGAGCTGGGAGTTTCACCCACAAGTCAGTTTGCTCTTAGTCATTTGGCACAATATTCATGTTGTGAGGTGCATTGTCAAGAGTTTGTTTGGTTCATAAGTTTAATGCCATTTTTCAGCACTTGTCAAGTTATACATAGCAGCCAATATATTTGGTACATGAAGAACCAAGGAAAACCCCAAGAAGGTCCACTGACCCATTGGAAGCTATATCCAAGCTTTCTCACACACCCACATTAGCTGAGCCAAGACTCAAAACCATACAGACAAAAATGAGATCAGTGACCTGTAAATAGATGACTCAGCTTAACAAGGCCTCTCATTTTCAAGTGAATGTAGTCTTATTGTTAACTAAGTAAATGTCACTTACATATAATAATGATTAAAATTAATGGTTCTTAAATTTATTAACTGGAAACTGAACAGAAGTTATCATTAAATCAATCACTGGAAGGCTATAATGTAGCTACAAAGAGTAATACTTGTACAGTTATCAAAGGGTTAGTGCCTGCATCACTGGCAGAAACTGTTATCACCTCAATTATATCAATACACCTATTAGAGTCATAAATGACTAAAATTACTATGATTCAAATATTATTGAAAGACTGGTTATTAACAATGATTAATGCTTTACTATAGAACTTTGTAAAACTGAACTGATGAAAAATTAAATATTTGTGAAAAATATATTGGACTGGAACCATCTGGATGACTTCATATTGCAAATGAATACAGTAGCAGACTTAACAGAAAAGACCCAACACCATATCAAATACAGAGCAAATAATAGCAATACAAAATTACACAACTTAAATAAAGTGATAGAAGCAACTCGGTAAAAAATATTCTTTAGCTGGTAAAACTGTCAACTCATTACACTTACAATCTGAACTGAAATTAAAATTCTTGGCATATGATTCAATAGCATAACAATCTGTGATGCATTGACTTTGTGACCTGTATTGAGCCAAACAACTATTCTAGAATTCTATTTTTTTTAAAGCTCAAACTGAAAGCATACTACTAATATACGAATACTACATTTTTCTAACCCATCATATTCTTGATTACTTTGTTGCAATATACTATCTTGTTTTTATATAAGATCTAGACCTTTACATTATTCTCACACCAACCATCTGTATGTACCGATTTTAAAACTGAAAGCATCAAGGATACAAGAAAAGCACAAAACTTAGTCATTTCATTCATTTATTCATTTAGAATTTCTATCCTGATGTCACCAAGGGGTCCCTAACACCGTCGAATTATTGGCATTTAAATGCAAAAGGAAGCTCCTGATGCAAACAAGCAGTCAGACTGCTTGCAACCCATTTTTGGTTTCTAGAATAGTCTATAGTCTATTTCTGTAAAAACTGCGCATCCAGTATCTGCAATATATAGTTATAATATTTCTAAAACAAATTAACAAATGACTAATAGTCCTACAATGTAAAATGTAAGCCGTATCACATGTTGTTTATGTTTTAGTGCTCGACGCCCAAAATATAAATATCAAGGCCGAGGTCTTACACAGTAGGACTAGACTAGGAGGAACTCGTCTTGAATACACGTGTTCAAAGAGATGCAATTCCAAAATTTACGGAATCATTGAGAATTTCAAAGACGGTGAACTACATCACATCTGTTGCTTAAAAACACATACTGGCCCAAGCAAGTATGATGACCGTGTTGCTAAAGAAATTCCCGCTTGATTCGAAACGCCAAGTTGACAATGTTTGGGTCCCCCTGGTGACAATCAGGTTAGAAATTATAAATCAATTAAATGACTAAGGTTTTTGTGTATTTTTCAAAAATATCCTTGATGTCTTTTGTCTTTAAAATCGGTAGGGGTGTAAAAATAAACGGAATGGTGTGAGAATACTATAAAAGAATGAAAATAACAAAATACTAGGTCGCTTGGCCTAGTTACTATACCCATTTTATTGCGCAGTACCTTTACAATGTGCCTAAAATATTCCCTTTTGAAATTTTATTAAATGATCTTTTTCTTCCTGCTTTATTTCATATCCATGGCGTCAAGAATGATTTTATTTCTAAGAAAGCTCAAATCTGTTCCAGAAAGCCAGCATGCTACTTAAGATAGCTGCCATATTGGATTTTACTTTACAGATATAGTTTCGAATTTCCGAATCACTTATCACTCTTTACAAAAATGTATATCTTGATAAAATAAAATAAAATTTGTTTATATATTAATATTTTGGGTCATTTCCTTTGAGATAACTTCAACAATAATTTTATTGAAAAAAATATACAAAGTCGAATGATTACGTGCTACGGTGTACAGTTGTTACTTCATGTTCGCAGATTTTGTCCGCTATTGTAGGTGCATTTGCAATACAGATAAATTGGCCTTGTTACGATGTGATAACAAAAGTTCCATTCTTGTGAATACACAAATATCGAAAGCTACCTCACCAAACACTATAACAATAAATGAGATATACTCGGCATGAGGCATAATATATTTTTATTTGTTTAAGTAAACAACAACACATATAAAAACTCATGACCTCTAGTAATTCTAGTCACAGATGACATGCAGCATCCATATTCTTCTATTTTAAAGAGCGAAAATCTATATGAAACTATAAATAATAAAAAATTACAGAAATTTTGTGTATCATATCAGTCTTTTCACAATTATTATAAACTGAAAGTACAATTTTCTTCTATTTTAATTTATCATATCCTGTATGACAAATATGTTCTCTTTCATGCAAAACTATCTATCGCCGTTAATTTCATTTCGTAAAAAAGTGCCTTTTTCGTGAAAAATGTTTACTTCGCGAAGATTTGTGCAGCTAATATTGTCGAAACCTTCATTTCATTGTTTAAAAAGCGATCACTTGTAAGGCTTTCTTGTGGGTGCTTCCAAATATAAGGCTTTTCTGTCTTACACCAAACGGCGCCATCACTTCATATCGAAAATAATGTGCTAAAAATACCATTCAGTACAAATCATGCAACCAAAGCTCAAATGCAACAAACGCAATTCTTTCCTTATTACGCATTTTATGAATATTGACCTTTGTCATCTGTCATTGCTCATGCTACCCCTATTTGTACTTTTCTACCAACCCATTTTCTTGTATCCATTATATTAGACACCCCACCCCCCAACCAACCCCAAAACAACAAACAAACAAGGAAACAAAAACCCACAAAAAACAAACAAAACAAAGAAACAAAAAGACCCCCCAAACAAAGAATTATCATGAGGTACAAGAAACAATAAATAAATATCCTGGTTCGAAAGAAAATCCCACCTTCCACGAAATATTATGGTCGGTCCAAAAAGAAAGTTGTTTACACTTGTAACTGTTGCAGACTTAATGGTATCCAGCAGATTCCACACGTGTCTTTACATATATTGAGAGAAATTTACCATATTAAGTATGTGTGGTCTTGATTGACTAAGAAATAAAACTGAAAAAGGGTCCAAGTATTTACCGCAAACCACCACAAACCTACCGCAAACCACCTTTACAATGCATAACAACGCTAATTTATAAGTGAAAATATAATATATTTTAAGTTAACAAAATGTGAAACTTGTCATACAGGCCTAGTATCTTAAGAAATTTTGAAATGAGACTTAATTTTACAGAGTTCGATTTGTAGCTGTAAACAGAGTCTTTACGATATGTGTATTTTTTTAAAATAATCATTAAAAAAATCCATTACATTGATTAGATAATTGAAATAAGCAACTTTATTTTACTATATCTGAGTATATTTGCGCGTACTTTATTATATTTCAGTGCATTTTAGTAGCTAGCTACGATGTCAGTACTATATGGAAATAGGGGTTCTGGACCACATTTTTCAATTTCCTGGAGATGGCTCACGCAGAGAAAAAAAAATATGGGTGTTTTGGATACAAAAATGGGGGTTCTGGCCCAGTAATAGTCACTCGAGCGTAGACAAATCGGTGTTTTTGGACCACTCATTTGGGTTCTGTGTGCAAGTGTGTGAATGCCATCGGTGGAGTATCTTTTGTCACTGAATGGGTATAGTCCTTTTTTGTTAATGAGCGTTGTAGATATTTTTTGCTATCTCGATCGGAAAGTTCTCATGGAGCAGTATTGGAGATATCCATCTAGTACTTGTGTGTAATGATGGTTGGTAGTGATGTTGATGGATGCGATGCAAACATACCAGGACTGAACACGGGCACGCTGATATCGATAGGAAATTTCGCCGACCTGTATCCCATCTTCAATTTCGATGTCTCTAAACATTCCGAGCGTCTCAAAGATTCCCCCGCCGACATCGAATCCAGGTGGTGATTACGCGTTGGTGACGTCAGACCGATTTATGACGTTGTATGTACAATGGAAAAATGAACGTAATTGTCTGACAGACAATCAGTCGTGTAAGCACCACAAAAAATGATCATCATTGTACAAATCATTGCCAAAGAAAAAGTCGTCCAAGCGTCGTAGAACCACGCGCGATAGTGGCGATGTTGTTTCCATTTTTAGCGCGATCGTGAGGACCATGGCGCCAAAGCTGTTTTCGTCGATTCTTGCTCCGTTGGGACTTGCCGCAGCGACTGGAGCCATTACCGGAGCTACAAAAAAAGCAGTGATGGGCAATGGTCAGAAACGCACAATCGTGACATCGTTCGTTGGTTATGTCAACTATGGCTATCGAAATAAACCTGTCAGAAGAAAACCGAACAAATAATAGCATTTAATATAACACCATGTCGTACGTGCCAGTAGATTTAACGCTGTCACCACAGCAAAAGAAAAGTATCACTGTGGCAGCCACGCATAAAAGGCCAGTATCGATCAGGCTTAAAGCGTCGGCATTCACAGGACCGGACCGAGTCATGTTGACCAATCGACAGACCACATCAGTGGCTAAACACGCTGCTGCATGAAAAGGAATCGTTCTTAATTTGTCGGCGTCCCAGCCGTCCAAACAAGGAGGATTCCTTGGACCCCTGCTGGCTGGCATCGCTGGAACGTTATTACCAGGATTGCTCGGTATCGGTCGAGGATTCCAACTTCCTAGAACCACGCGCGGTATAGGACTTTCCAGCAAAGACACGAGCTGCGAAGACCGTGTAGAAAGAAATATGTGCGTGGGAGACTGTAAATGCTGCGGAGAGAGACAAATTCTTAGTGGCGCAGTGGACGTCAATGCGCTGATCAGAAAACTTCCAAGACTCCGTGACGGATGGACGTTGCCAGGACATACAAAATATCTCGGGGTTGAATTGTCCAGAGACCTCTCTTGGAAAAGGCACATAGACAAGATAGTGAAACAAGGGAACAGTAACCTTGGTTTCCTTGCGCCGCAACCTCCAAATCAACAATGAAGAAGCAAACAGTGCAGCATATTTCACTCTGGTTCGACCAGGTCTTGAGTATTGCTCGACTGTGTGGAACCCACATAATAAAGATCTAATAATTAAGATAGAGATGTTTCAGAGGAGAGCTGCTAGATTCACCACAAATAAATACCGTAACACTAGCAGTGTCTGTGCAATGTTGAACCATCTCCAGTGGGAATCACTCGAATCCAGGCGAACCAAGGCCCAGCTGACCATGTTGTACAAGATTGCGAACAACCTAGTGGACATACCAGCGGACAAATACCTGACCCTGGCATATAGCCAAACTAGGGCAAACCACAGGAAAAAGTTCCAATTAAAGTCAGCATCGACAAATTGTTTCAAGTTCAGCTTCTTCCCATGTTCAATAGGGACTTGGAAAAAATTACCATCAATAATTGCAGAAGCTCCTGACTTGGTATCTCACAAGCAGGAACTTTCCAGAATCACATTCTAATGAACCAGTCAGCTACAAGTAAGACCTAGTGATTCTCAGGGCTATGCCGGTTGAGGTTCCCTATCTCATCGCCGCTACGGTAGCCGGATTGGTCTGAGTATGAAGGGACGAAATCGTACACTGACACACTTTTACTTATTTCTGTCTTTCCTATCATTACTCTTTTGACTGTTCTGTCACTTCCGTCTTCACTTTATCTTTGACCACGCACCACCCGTTGCTTAATAGTCAAGTGTGACTGCGTCAACGTATTTATAGACATAGACATATCGAACCGTGGAATCCCTTAGAACAAGAATTGGATGAAAACGATCAGCCGCTGCACGGTCAAGAGCCCTACAACGGCCTCGATGCCATCGCGATGCAACACGATATCTGTTACAGAGATCATCCCGACGACAAAGCCGGATGCGTTCGAGTCATGCTGAGGGACTTAAAAACACTCAAGCCCAAAAATTTCAGAGAACGTGTAGACCGAGCTCTTGTGCGTGGCGTCATTGGCACCAAACATAAGCTGGGCATCGGGATTCCAGGTAAAATGAAAAAATCGACTATGGTAGATCTTTCGACGCTCGCAGAAGAAATGCATAAACCAGTACGCAAGCATTTTTCACGACACAGAGTCATCGCGGTCGCGGCAGACGATATATGGTCGGCAGATCTCGGCGACATGAGAGATTACGCGCGTACAACGATCATTTCAAATACCTCATGACGATCATCGATGTGTTCAGCAAATACGCATGGGTAATTCCTCTGTAAATCCAAAAAGAAAATTCTATCGATGAAGCGTTGTATAGCATTGTAGGTGCACGAAAGCCCAATAAGTTATGGGCAGATCATGTTAGTGAATTTTATAACTAAACCGTCTCAGAATGGCTTAAAAAATAATATTATCTTGTACAGCACACACAATCAAATCAAAGAGGCCGTCGTAGAGTGGTTTAACAGAACTCTCAAAAATCGCATGTGGAAGAGACTTACCAGCGATAAGGCCAATCGATACTTAGATTTATTGCCAGAAATCGTTGACCAATACAATCACACATGGCACCGCAGCATTAAAATGACTCCCACGGAAGGATCTTCGGCTGACAAAAAAACAGGTCACAGACGCCTTATATTTTAGATCCAAATTCAAAGTAGGTGACCACGTCAGAATTAGCAGACAAAAGAAAAAAAAAATACCCTCGAAAAGGGATACACCCATAACTGGATCGAAGAAGTCTTCGTCGTCGATAACATTCAAAAATCCATTCTGGTCACGTACACGCTCAAAGATTCCTTGGGAGAGCCCATACAGAGTTCTTTTCACGAGCAGGAATTACAAGAAAACAAAACAAAATGCTCTTCAGAGTCGAAAGAGTCATCTCCACCAAAGGAAACATAATCGCTCGTCAAATGGTTTGGTTATCCTGAACAATTCAACTCGTGGATTCAAACGACAGCTTTAACGCCACTGTCTCCTGAGACAAAGGTTTAACAGATGATAAAATTGATATCGCTGCGGCGCCGACAAATTAAAACGCTTCAGCTTATTTTTTATATACCGTTATATATATTTAATTTAATTGTTTGTTTGTTTGTATTTAAAAAAATATTTCATTACATGCTATTGTAATGTAACATTGTATGTTGGACTTGACCTTGTCCAAAACTGAGTTCATTTCTGCTTGACCTGATTGATTTTTTTAAAAGAAATTATTTCATTTTATGTCAACAACTAATACATAGCTAAATTATTCTGTGTGTATGAGCTTAATATCAGGATTATTATTCAGGTAAAGAAGAAGGAGTAAATATATGTATTTGTGTAGGGTTTTTGGAATTTCCCTAGTGAATTTTACAGGTTATTATGTTGTAAGTAAACACGGCTCATCGTTCTAGAAGGTTAATTTCTATTAGGTAATGTTTTGAATTTTAGAAAATGCTAATTGTAACCTGAGGTCAAGTAGAGAACTATATAATCTTTGTAATTGTGAGGACTTGGTCATTCGTGCTTTAACATCTAGCATCTTCAAGTTGTATTACGTTGTTCCCAGTTTGGGCTGACTTTTATTTTCTTCAAATTATTTAAATCAAGTAATTATTATCTCTGGATATACAACATTGCTCTGATAAAATTCTTAGATAAAGACATTCACTTGAATTTATACTAAATTCAACCCTGGAATTATATTTCTGTGATTCAAAAAAAGACTGTTGACACATCAGCAGTTCAATAGCTATCACAGACAAGTCATCGACTTTAGTTTTTGGATATTTTCTGGACTGTTACTGAATTTTATTCAGGACTTTAAATTATTAGGACTTGTGTCCGTAATTTTTGGATTATTTTTTAATTTAATTTGCAATACCGTAAGTTCTTTTTTTTTTTCGTTTTCACTTTGTATTCTAGGGAAATAGATTAGTTGTTAAATTTTATAAAAATTGTTGTCTTTCACTCTTTTGTGTTACTTATTTTAAGAGCATAGACTCGTAACAGAAATTGGTGCTCGTCCTTGGGATACGATATTTGCTAAAATATTTCAGAAAACTTTGTTTTTGAAACTTAAATTCCCCTAGTTTCGGAAATTGTAAAATCCCAAGTATTATTTCATATTTTATAAATCTTTAGTGAAATCAACGAGCTTTTTACAATATCATCTAAAGTAGAGAAGTTTTCCAGGAGTAATTGGAAATTTTGAAAGTGGAAGTACAGCTAAAAAAGTTGGAATCAGAGATAAGACAGGTTCAGTTTCAGATAGAAATGGTACAAATGGAAAGAGAGAGGGAAGGAAGACAAATGCAATTTGAAAAAGAAAAGGAAGATAGACTAATGCAAATGCAAAGAGAAAAGGAAGAAATGGAATTTCAAATTAGATTAAAAATTATTAGAGCTGGCAAATGGAAAACACTCCCCAGTTTTGATGTTTTATGAAATATCAAGTTAGTACTACCTTTTCTAGAAAAAGAAGTATATCAATATTTTGTTCATTTTGAGAAAATTGCTAAAATTTTTAAATGGCCAAGAGAGCACGGGACTCTATTATTACAATTTGTACTTACCGGTAAGCTCGTGATTTTTACATTTCACTGTCACTACATCACAGTGCTGATTATGATGTGGTTTAGGAGTATATCTTGAAGGGTTATGAATTGGAACCCAAGTTTTATCGACAAGGTTTTAGGAATCCTAGAAAATCAACTGACCAGACCTATGTCGAATTTGCATTGGAAAAAGCACGACAATTTGATAGGTGGCGCTCTTCAAAATGGGTCAATAAAGATTACGAAAATCTCAGACAACTCGTATTACTTGAAGAGTTCAAGAACCGTGCCCATAGTGATGTTAAGACTTATCTTGATGAGCAGAAGGTCGAAACTTTATTTTCTGCTGGTACTGCTGACGAGTATTCCTTAACTCATAAAGTTTTTTTTTATTAGTAAGTCTTCCACTCAGCAGTCTGGTAAAAAAAGTATTTAAGCCAGATACGAGCACTTCTAAATTTTAAACTGGCACAACTTTTAGAAATATAGTTTCTGATAAGACTGATCAGAAGTACTTATCTCTTTCTACGTGCACCTATTATAAGAAGAAAGAGTACTTTATTTCTGATTGATACAAATTGAAAATTAAGCAACTGAATCAAGTCAGACCTGCTCCAAATGCTCTTATTTCTAAGTGGTCAAAGTCACGGTCATGTATGGAAAGCAATACATTTGTTGGGTCAAACAAAACCAAGTCTGATTTTATTATGGAGAATTATGAACCATTCAAAGGGTTCCATAACACTCATTAGTGATTCTGCCAATCCTATCCCTATTAAAATTTTAAGTGACACAGGAGCTTCTCATAGCCTTTTATTATCAGGTACTTTGCTTTTTCTTGAGAAGTCTTCTTCTAATGAGAGTGTTCTTATTCAAGGGGTAAAGTGTGGCTTTGTTAAAGTTCCTCTCCAAATTTGTGTAAATTTGTCATCAGACTTAGTCTCAGGACATGTGACAGTCGGAACAGAGCGGTCTTTACCCATCGAGGGTATTCATTTATTACTTGGCAATGACCTAACTCGAGATAAAGTTGTGGTTAATCCACTCGTAACTGACAAGCCTTGTTTGGATCAGAAAGTCGATCCTATTGAAAAGAAATCCCTGATTTATACCCAGCTTGTGCAGTTAGTAGACCTATGAAAAAGAAATCTCTTAAGTATGATGTTAATCAGGAAATTATTCCTTTAGCTGACACAAATATTGGTCAGGATTTTGATGAGGTTACTTTTACTCCTCGTTTTGATCAATCCAAAGGTATTTATCACAGTGATTCTCTTTTAACTGCTCATTCTTTATCCTCTTTTTACTGCTCATTTTTTTCATTATATTAGGGTGACAAACGGCAATCACTTGTCGTCGAACAAGAAAAAGATCATGAGATCTCCTGTTTGTTTCAGAAGGCCATTAGTGCAACTGAAGCCATAGACGTACCAGTCAAAGAAGTACCTGTTTGTTATTTTGTTAAAAATGGGGTCATTATGAGAAAATGGAGACCATCTAAGGTACATGCTGGTGATGAGTGGTAGGTGAACTATCAAATTATAGTTACAAAGTCGTATAGATAGGAAATTCTAAGTTTAGTCCATGAAACTCCTTTGGCTGGTCATTTAAGGATCAAAAAGATTTATCACAAGATCTTGAATCACTTTTGTTTGCCAAAAATTAGAAGCGATGTTTGTAAATGCTGTAGATCTTTTCACACTTGTCAAATGGTAGGAAAATCCAATCAGAAGATATCTAAGACTCATCTGCATCATAATCTTGCATTTGACGACCCATTTAGCAGAATAATGGTAAACTGTGTTGGTCCCTTACATAAGACCAAGTCAGGCAACCAATACTTGTTGACCATAATGTGTGCGTCTACAAGATTCCCAGAGGCCATTCCTCTGAGGATTATTAAAACTAAAACAATTGTAAAATCTTTAATCAAGTTTTTTTCTTTGTACTCATTTTGGCCTTCCCAAATCTATCCAGTCTAATCAAGGATACAATTTTATGTCTGGAATTTCCAAGCAAGTTATGCATGAATTGGGCAACCAGCAATTCAAGTTAAAAGTGAAACTGAATTACAACAGAGCTACAGTGGAGATAACTTTTCAGTCTGGTGATAGAGTTTTGCCTCTCTTGCTCATTGTTCAAAAACAAATTTCTTCAGATTATATATTATGGTCCTTACAAAGTTGGAAAGAAAATGAGTGAGTTAAATTACAAAATCAGCCCTCAAGGGATGTAAATATATTAAAGGAGTATGTTGATAGAGATTGACTGGTTAACCATGCAATCAATTTAGTTGTACCTGTCCCACACAGTGAGGATTTAAACAATAGAATGCACTCGGACTTTAATGGCTCTGGAGTAAGCAATCTTCGAAATTCAGAAATTATAAATAATCTCTACCAGAAACTTTCATATTCGTAGCTACATGAGAAGTATGAACTAAAACAGCTGGTACTTAAATATAAGCACTTGTTTCCAGATGTTCCAACAAAATCAAATAAAATCTAACATGATATTGAAATTGTAAATTCCACACCTGTGAGACAGCATCCATACAGGATCAATCCTCTAATACAGGCATGTTTGAAACATGAAATTTAATATTTGCTGGCAAATGATTTTATAGAACCGAGTAAAAGTAACTGGAGTTCACCATGTATACTTGTACCGAAACCAGATAATACTTTCCACATGTGCACAGACTGTAGAAAGGTGAACAGTGTGATTAAAACACATTCATTTCCATTGCCAAAAATCGATGACTGCATTGATCAAATTGGAAATGCAGTGTCATCAGATTTGACCTTCTAATAGGATTCTGGCAAATTCTAATGACGGAAAAGGCAAAGGAAAGTTCGGCATTCGTGACTCCAGATGGACTTTATCAATATGAAGTGATGCTGTTTGGGATGAAAGGTTAGCCTTGTACTTTTCAACATTTAATGAAGATGATCACATCTGGTCTAGATAATTTTGATGTTTACATCGATGATGTCATCATCTACAATGACATCTGGAAAGATCACCCGGAGCAATTCCGAAATACTTTGACAGACCCAGCAATGCAAATTTGACAATTAATGTATCGAAAAGTGAGTTTTGTTGCTTGTGTTACATTTCTTGGAGACATATCGAGGGAAATATACAAGTTGAACCAATAGATGTTAAGGTCAAAGTTCTCTCTGAATTCCATGTGCCTATCACATGGCTGGAGTATGGCTGGAAATTGTGAGCAAGGCATTTAGAAATAAACTTTTAAACAAGTTTTATATGATACTGAACTTAAAATTTTCTTCCATCACCTTAAAATTACTTTCTCTCTATAGATATATTTGAACAAATTACTAACGCATGGGGCCGCTGTGGGAGCGAGGCCCGATTGGGTCAAACGGGTTCAATCGGCCTAGGCCGGCCCTGTATGTCTTCATACGGGTGTAGTCTGCCACCATTAAGTGAGTGGGGGGGGGGAGGGGGAATCGTGAGAACAACTTGTTGTTTGAACCAATGTACACAACTACGTCATCTCCTCATGTAAACATGGGATTTTGTTTTCATTAAACGCAACTTGGAACTGCTGAACATGCCTACATAAAAATTAAAATTATCATATTTTAATATTTGTAAATATCACATTTAGATCTAAGACAAGACTCCACATATTTCATATGATCCCAATCAATCAGCTAGTTCTACGATTCGAATTTGACTGGTCCGAATTAGACAGGGTCTGTATCTTCCTGCGATCTGCTTGAAGGTGGTTCATATAGGGAAACATAGTAATGAGAACTGTATTCGTCGTTGAACAAACTCTTTTATGTTTGATAAACGTGTGAAATAAGACACAACATACCATTCCTGCCCGAAAATTGTGATTCTCTACTTCCTACCCGGAAATTCCTCTTACCTATTTCATGGCATAAACTGGTCTTATCAGTTTGTGTTATGCATTAGAAGATTATCAGGCATAACAATGAGTTTGAGCCTGATCAGGAGCCAACCACTAGCATCAACCTGGGTGAAAAAAATTAATAAAAATCCTGGGTGAATTACTGAGCTACACAGACGTGGAAGAAGAAAATTTAAATAATAAAATCAGAATACAAAAAAATGCGCTTTAACCAAGTATCGGTCTATTAGGTCAGTTCGTTTGCCCGATGTGTTGTGTTTCTTGTCCTAAACTATCTCAAGTGAGATGTATATACTGAAACAGACACAAGCGTGTTGCTTCCAAGACTTTATTTCTAAGAGTGACTCATATAGGCAATCCACACAGCGGGTCCCTAACAGCGCATGCGTATATACATTGGAGAAAGATGTACACATGATGTAGATTGTATAGTCCATTTCAATAATACAACATTTCCCTAATGTTTTGACAAAAATAAATAAAGTTGTTTTATTTTGAAGGTAACATATAAAACAAGGTAACGAAATCTAAATGATTCTGTAGAAATAGTTACTTTCGATGATAAAGATCTGACATGAAACTAAATCACATTATACAATCTTCAGTAATGTCCAAAACACATTTAATGCATTAATAATGTTGTTCATACGCATTTTGGATAACCATTAACATTTTGTTTTACTATACCCTAAATAATCATCATGCTTGTCATGTATTCGTCGGTTGTTAACAGCCTCCGCCGTTCCACATAAATGGCACTCCGGGGATGTCATTTACACTCAAGTTTCAGTTCAGTTCTCTATCTATAACTATCAATGTTACTTAATCCATTCATCATTTACATAGAATTTGTTAGGTTTCACCTCTCTTCCAGACCGTGTTATATATGGGGCATCTGACCTCTAAGTCTTAGCTCCTGATTCTGGGATAGTGTTATTGAAATGGGGTTCTCTAGGGAAAACTGTTTGAAATGGAGTATTTTCACATTGCTGCTCGGGGTCAGCCAATACGCGAGCAGCAAATGGGGTCATATCTGATAGATTCTCCATGGTTTTATTAAGTAACCTTCGATTTCGGTGGTAAACACCACCATCCCTAGTTTGTACAGAATATGACCTGCCACTGTGAACTCTTATAACTTTGGCGGGTTTCCATGATTTACCAAATTGAACCCTCACAGACTCATTTACAGAAAGGGGTTTAAGTACTTTTGCCGATTTTTCAAAATATTGTTTTTGTTTTTAATTTCCACTGCTGCATTTTCTTTTGATCAATAGTTGGGTCAACGGTCTGTGGTTTGAGAAGTTTATTTGTAATCGGTATTATAGATTGTGTTCTTCTACCCAGTAATATTTGAGATGGTGTATAGCCGCAATCCAAGGGTGTATTTCTATATTCCAACAAGGCTAAATAAGGGTCCTGCTTACTGTCCCTTGCTTTGGTGAGCAATTTCATGGCAATCGAGACTGCCTTTTCTGCCAAACCATTAGACATCGCATGTAATGGACCTGACGTCCTGTGTTCGAAACCCCATTCTTTCGCAAAGTTTGCGAATTCTTGGGATGAAAATTGCGGTCTATTGTTGCTGACACAAACATCACAAATACCGTTTCGTGACATGTGTACTTTCAGCTTCCTGATAATTGTGATACCGTGTGTGTCAGGCAATAAGTCTATCTAAAAAATCGACTATAATGATCAACAGTCATGAGATAATTTTTTCCATCAGATGCAAACAGGTCAGTACCAACTTTTTGATAAAGCCTTTGTGGGATGTCATGTGGGATTAAAGGTTCTTTAGCATTGGAGTTGTGGTGAGTGAGACATATCGAGCATTTTAACACATGGTCTGTGATTTCTTTGGACACGCCTGGCCAAAAGATGCTATCTTTCACGCATTCTAATGTCTTGTGTACTTCCAGATGACTAGTGTGCACAGCTCGTATCATCTCCTGCCGGAGACCTTTGGGTACAATTAACTTTTGACCTCTGAAAATTAAGTAATCTTCTACAGATAGCTCATCCCTGTGATTCCAGAACTCAAGCACATCTGTATTGCAGTCAGCGCGTGAACTAGGCCATCCCTGAGTTATAGTCTTTGTCAAAGTTTGCATTTGCGGGTCAACTTTGATAACGCTCTTCAGACATTCTAACCTTCGATCTGTGACAAACAACTGTTGTTTGTACGTGAAGGTCGAGTCCTTCAATCAACCTTGGGTATGTGTCCGGAAGTGATTGTCTTGATAAATAATCACTAATGGGCAAATCTTTCCCTCGTACATGATGCACTTCAATATCATACTGCTGAAGCTGCAACATCATGTGTTGAAGCCGTGGAGGGGCTGCGGAAAGGGGCTTCCTCATGATTGATTCGATCGGCTTGTGATCTGAGTGCACCCTAACTGGTCTAGCAAAAACCAATTGATGAAAACGTTTACAGCCAAATAGTATAGCCAGCATTTCTTTTTCTATCTGAGCATACCCTATTTCGGTTTGTGTTAGGCTTTTGGATGCAAATGCTATGGGGTGACCGTCTTGCATAAGGCATGCCCCAATCCCATATTTGGAAGCGTTTACTTTGAGTGTTAATTGCTTGGTTGAGTCAAAGTAAACTAGCACAGGGTGTCACGTGATTATATCCTTGACCTCTTGAAATGCCTTCTTCTGAGGTTCGTCCCAAAAAAATTCCACGTCTTTCTTCAAGAGGGCGCGTAAAGGGCTTGCAACCTCTGCTAAATTTGGCGCGAATTTTGAAAGATAATTAACCATTCCTAACAGGTTTTCTAATTTGGACCTGTTTTCGGGAGCATCGAGTTTAAGAATAGCCTCAACCTTGTTTTGATCAGGTTTTAAACCTGACGAGCTTATTGTATGGCCAAAGAAAGATACTTCTGTTGCGCCTATTACGCATTTGTCTGGGTTGAGACGCACACCCTTTGAGCATGCACGTTCAAGTACACGTGTCAACATGTCATGTTCCTTGCGAGAGCGTCCCCACACCAATATGTCGTCGACTATACACGCGACTTTTCGTAAGCCCTCAAAATTTTCATCCATTTTTCATTTGAAATATGTCTTGTGAACTTTTTATACCAAAAGGTAACCTAAGATATCGGTACCGTCCGAAAGGCATACTGAATGTGGTTAGATATGAAGATTCGTCTTCAAGTTTCACACTCCAGTAGCCATATGTACAGTCTAACGTGCTAAAGTACTTGGCATTGGTTAGTTTAGTTGTGACATCATCGATTGTCAGCATAGGATAGTGGGGCCTAAGGACTGAATCGTTTAACGCCTTTGGGTCTAGGCAAATACGCAATTTACCCGATTTTGGTTTCTCTGTTATTACAAGGGAGTTGACCCAATCGGTGGGTTCTGTAACCCTTTCAATAATTTTTCACTCTTCCATTTTTGTGAGTTCTTCTTTAAGCTTTGACTTTAATGCTTCTGGTACCCTTCGCGGGGGTTTACTACTGGTACTGCGTCGGGTTTAAGATGCAGCTTGCACTCACCAGGAAACAGACCTATTCCCTGAAATAGGTCACTGTATGTACTTGCAACAGCTGATTTGTCTAAGCCAGACTCATTATCAATAGCATAAGTCAGCTGGACTAACTGTAAGTCAAGTGAAGTTTGAAGGCCAATGAGAACTGCGGCCTGACTATCTACAACGTAAAAGTATGTTTTTACAGTTTTGCCGTTGTGTAAGCAGGAAAGCATTATCTTGCCCACTACTGAAATCAAATCCCCTGTGTATGATACAAGCTTACTGTCGGGGGGTATTAAGGGGTCTTTAATATTGTTTTGTACAATGCTAGTGGAAGAATGTTTACTTGTGACCCGGTATCTATTTTAAATTTATATGGAGTTTGGGAAGGGCCAATACGTAACTGGACAAATGCAAGGTCTGATGAGAGAGATGAATCCCTTACCGTATCTATGTAAAATTCCTTCTCATTATGTATATTCCGTGCACTGTTACCACTCCCGTTATAATCAAATCCCTGGTCACTGTTCGATATATTATGCATAGTTTTGGATCTGCACATTTTTGCAAAATGATTAAGTTTGCCACATTGTCTGCAAGTCACACCTCTAGCTGGACACTGCGAGTTGTTCGACTGGTGGTTCCTGTTTCCACAATTTCCACATGGTTTGTGTGTTGTGAACTGTTTCCACTGCGTGTCTGCACTCTATTTTTACTTTTATCGACAGCGTCTACATCCTTGTTTGGCGAGCTGTTTGAAATAGACATCGATTTCAATTGCTGCTGACAATATTCAAAGTTTTGAACGATCTGGATAGCTTTGTCTAATGTCAACTTGTCTCCTTCATTAATCATTTCTCTCGGACTCTGACTGTTCATCCCAAATACAATTTTATCCCTTATCATATCATCGGCATCATGAAAGTTGCAGTCTCTGGCTTTCAGTCTTAGCCATGTGACGTAGGAAACGATACCGCGCAAATATGGGGTTTAACTTTGGTTGCACGTGTACCTTTAAATGGTCATAGAATGTTTGGAGCTTCTTCGCGTCTTCATTTGAAATATCAGTCCACGTTTGATAGACGTCTCTCCCTTTGTTCCCAACCCACAACAAAAGGTATGACACCTTTTCAGCTTCTGTTTTTTCTTTAAGCGGTCCATTAAAAATCAAAGTGATGTGTAGTTTAAACTTTTCCCACTGTTCCGGCAAATTCGTAGCCTCCCAGTCCATGACTGGTGGAGGAATACTGCTTAAATCCATGGTTGCAACACTTCTTACTCTATGCGCAACTCTAAGTTAATGCACTAATCCAACTTAATGCACCAATCCCACTTCTGACACCATGTTGTGTTTCTTGTCCTAAACTATCTCAAGTGAGATGTATATATTGAAACAGACACAACCGTGTTGCTTCCAAGACTTTATTTCTAAGAGTGACTCATATAGGCAATCCACACAGTGGGTCCCTAACAGTGCATGCGTATATACATTGGAGAAAGATGTACACATGATGTAGATTGTATAGTCCATTTCAATAATAATGTTTGACATATAAGTGTTTCGTTTCATTGTTCTTTAAGTAAAGAAAACATTTCGCCGCAAGCAAAATGAAGGCGGGTAGTGTCAGTACTAGATGGCTATTTTCACAAAGTAGTATCCTTAGTAATTCACATGTTGAGTTAGAAATATACGCTGCCGTTAGAATAGACTCTCACTTCATAAAGGCTATAACATTTTTGGTAATTGATGTATTTGGGCAATTTTGACCCATGTCGCACGTGCAGTGTCGTTTCCAAGGTCGGGATTGGCGGCAAGTCAAATCCATTTCCCACTCCATCAAAACATTAATCTTTCAATGTATTGTTGATAAATCCATTATATAAAACACGCTAAATCATCCCAAGTTTGAAATTATGTTAGAGTCATAACCATCTTCACAAAATGTTGAATGAATCAGCATGTGCCAATTTTCTTAGGGATCGACCATCAAAGTTTCGGGTGTGGGCTGGGATTTGCTCCCTTAATTTCTGGAGCTTAGAAAAATATTCTGGTATATAGCAAACAAAAAACCCATGGGAGCCCACATTCTAAACATGTTTTAGCCTACATCCATAATACTTAATAGCTGACCACCACACCCCAATAATTAAGTGGGCACCACTGGAAAAACCTATTAAATCCAGTTTCGTAGCAGCCACGGGGAAGGGGGCCAGGCTCACCGGGGCCCGAAAATTCCCATAAACATGCAACATTTCTTTTCTATTGGGAGTTGGGACAGAATTGGGTGGGTGGGTGTTAGAATTTCTGGCTACACCACCAATTATATCTACTGAAACTAAATTATCTTGAGATATAAGACAAAAAAAAATAATTGCTATAGTATTATACCATCCAAACCACCTGGGAGGGCCCAGTGTGGTCAAAATGTCCTGCTAAACTACTGAATATTCCAGTTCAAATGAAAACAATCACAGCCCCCGCCCCCACTGAATAAATTAAATGGCCACTCCTAATCGTGATCAGCTTTCTAGTTGGCCTCGAGGGTGCAAGGAACAGTTGTTATGCACAAATCTGATATTGCGTTAACCTGCCTAGTATAAGAACTCATGAAACATAGTACAACAGTGAGGTTAAGAAAGATCCAATTTGATAGCTGCAATAAATTAAAATGACACCAGTTAATGGCTATTCCTTCACCGCAATAACCATGACTATGTGCAGGTTTCAGCATCTGAAGTTACTTAAATGCATCCCCACAGTCTGGTTTTGATACAGAGGCTCCATCAGGACTTGACTACAAGTGAATACTAAGCTTCACTCATTCTGGCAACAGTTCTGGGCATTGGTGAAGCATAACCAGTGGTGGAATCCTCACTGCAGAGTAATACCCTTTTATCAAGGAGAATTACAACCCTGGAACTGTTTTTCTTCTCATTTCATCCCATTTCATCAATGCATGCAGTAATACACCTTGCTTGATCAGATAAAATTTGGTACCATTTGCATATTGACGTTGTTTTGGGTTTACTGTAAGCTGTCCTCACAACTAGGTACATCCTCAACATCTAGCAACAAACACATGGAAAGTGTCAGTATTTATTTATTGCCAAGTCCAGGACCTGATAAATTGGGTGCATTGCATATTACCTGGCATTCTGCAGGGAGCTGTCATGAACTACTGACATTAAATTTAATACCCAAGCTGACCTATGCATGAATGACCACCTGTTATGCTCAGCAAAAATACTTGTCAACTTTGCTATCTTAAATTCTAACTTTTAAGTTGTATAATCATTAAAAATTAAATTCAGAGTTTTATAATTATTGCTAACTTTATTAAATTGTTAACAAAATTACATATATTCTCATGAGCGCTTTTAAATCCAAGTTTCTCAAAGCGATGATTTTAAATTTTGAAATAAATTTTACTGCATGAAAAGATTCCAATAAATAAACAATTGTTGCAAACTGAATATTTCACATGTAAGATCATAAGACTGCAAAATTGTTCCTTGTCAAACACCAACATTACAGCTTTTCAAATGGACAAAAAATATTTTAGCAGTGCATGAAACTTGATTATGTATATTAAGTGACTGGGATTTGTTATGAAAGGTATGAACTGATAGGTCTCGGACAACAATTACCACCAACACCCTTCCCAACAATACTGACCAAAATCAAGAAGATATTCCAAACAAATAGTGCCTTGTTTTCATGGCCTGTTCATCACTGACTTGTTGGGTAAAGTTACATCATTTAACAATTATGAAAGGGTAGACCATAAATTTTATGAAATTGTATAGAAAGATGCCTTTGCATCATGTTTAGTAAATAGAAGAGGATGCAAAAATAAGCCCATTTTATTTGGTCACTTTTGGTGCAGATGCAATTTTTGGTTACTTCCTTTATGTCAATTTGTTTACATTAATAACACACAAAAACAAGCTTGTCAGCCTGTGAGGAAACCTTACAATAGTGAAATAACATGGGTTAATGTCTAGCAAAAATTGATAGCAGTAAATCAGTTAAGGTAAACATCGCATACTTGAATGCTTATGGATGAAAATGAATAAAAATACATTTGGTCTTCTGTCAGTTCCGTATATGACGCTATCTATGTATAAAAACGAAAGGCTACACAATGTATAAGGTGCAGACAATTACTTTCCACAATTAAATGAAGGACTTCATACATACAAATGACAATGAGACTACACAATGTATAAGGTGTAGACAATTACTTTCCACAATTAAATGAAGGACTTCATACATACAAATAACAATGAGTTACAAACAATATATGAAAACAAATAACAAATGTACACGAAGCAAGGGCATCGATAGAGCTACTGAGACTAAACTTTACAAGAAAACTCATAAAAAAGACAAAATGGGGACAGTAGTCATTTTTATTGCACTTCTTGGTTCCTTTTTAATGACAGACAAGGAAATGACAACAAACTATTGGCAGCAAGATACTTCACAAAACGTTATTTAAATAAATACTTTTAAATGGCCTAGCATACTAAACAGCATTGGAAAATAACTTTAAAAATGACAGACATTGGGAAACCTCTCCCTCTATCATTGTTTAGCTAACAACAAAGATCAATGGATACATCACAAGATGAGCTAAAAATACGGCATGTGAAAAATAAACTTAAACAAAAGTAAAACACATGCCAACCACTGGGAAATACTACATATTAATATTCCTCTCTCTCATCATTATTGAGTGAAGAACAAAGATGTGTCAGAAGTTAAATGAAGAAAACAAACCAACATGCACAAACTAATTTTTAATATAATTCATTTGGCATAAAAAATTTTAAATCTCTTTTAACATTTAATGAGGACAAAATCACTAAATGTTTCTTTTGTTTACTTCTTATGAGATGTAGAAAAATATACAGTTAGGTAAAACTGGATTAATTTTAAAATCTGTAATAGTGTCAGCCAAATTTCCAGAATATTTGTTCACTAACTGGGCATATCACAGCTTGCCTATCTTATATAGTTCATTTAAGAAACCTAGGAAGCAAACTCAGCAATTTCCAAATAATAATGGTTATGTAAATGCTCTTTCTGTAGAATTTCGATCATGGTGTTACTTCTAGAATGGTAACAAGCAAAGATAATTAAATGCACACTGATCAATTTTTTCCTATATTCTCTAATTTTGTTAAGTTCCATGGATGTCATAGTAAAATAAATAAATATAAATATAATAACAATTTAGAAGAAAAAATGAAATTTCAGGAGAAAACATCATTAAGAAAGGATGTAACTATGATGCATGGATGTCATCTATCTCATATTAGATTTGCTTACATCTCTCTGTATTTAAAGTTTGGTAAAAATCAAACCAAAACAGTGGCTTCTATAATGGTAGCAAATTCATCCCATCAAATGCAGTAAGATCCAATTAGTACATGTTGATCTTACTCCTTCTCAAACACCAGAATCTGAATTGTATTTGTTTAAATTGCAAGTTTGCTGTAAATTCAATCATAAATGTTACTTCTAAAGTGCCTGTATTTAATGATGACAGATGGACAACAGTCACATAAGGCCAAATAATGCATGGTCCTGGTTACCCAGCTGACCTTATATTTAACTGATGACCATACTTTTTTTTGTCGGAAAAAAAACAAAAAAAAACAAACAAAAATTTAGAAGAAAATACGACATGTCAGGAGAAAACAGAATTAATGAAGGGATGTAACTATGATTGAAGTTAAATTCAGGATGCAAGTAATATTTTTGTAGTCCTCATTTAAATCCATCCTGACCCCAAAAGCCTGTCAAAATAAAAGTTTGTACCTAATAACCCTAAATATTTTTTTTCAGTGTAACCGGAACCACACACAAGTTTTTTTTTTTTATATTTCACATGACAGTATGCTTTACCAGAAGCTCATTTGGTCTTGAAAATATGTCAGAGAAAATACCTTTCAAAGTCAGAATGAGGCCTTTATTCAAAACACATGAAGACATCTTTCTCATTGATACTATGTCTTTAGGCCCTTTACACTATTTATAATACATGCAAGCAGCTCATTTATGTATTTATGATGGAATGGTATATTAGTAAATGAGATCAGCTTGTATGGCTTTCAGGAATCTTTTATAAAGACAATTATGCAACAAAAAAACAAAAAAAATATGCGTGTTTCCAGTTGGCCAACTGTTCCTGTTTTTCATTGCAGAATCTAGCATTCCCCCCCACCCCGTATAAAACAAAACAAGAAAATTTTCCGAAATTGATTTGTGCATCTAATGGAGCCAATTTTGCCCAGTACTTGAAGCGCTTGCATACCTTTGCATACATTGTATATAGTTATCATTTTAATATGTTTTATGTTTTAAAAGAAACACAAAAAATAACTATCAACCCTAATTTTAAAACCAGTGCAAAACGGAACACACATTATTTTGTGTGCCTTATAGAGTATGAAAGGATGGAAATTAAAACTCCATAGTACAGCCTGCTATGGCTGAATACTAAGCCATTTTAAACTGTCAGAGAATGAAAAATGTGACAAGGAATATATGTCAGTGGGATCAAATGTACTTTCTCTTGCTCTTATGAACCTGTATTTCGGAAATCAGCAACATGAATAGAGTCTAACACAAAATTCCTTTTAATTGTTCAGTTTGGTATATTGATTGTCCAAGTGCAGCATGATGCCATAAGTGATGTCACATTGTACTATAAGCATTATAAATTACTAATAATAGTTAACTGATGCTCTAAAATTACACCAGAAATGTTCTCACGTGAACAAATGTCTTTGTTTACAATTTGTGAATATCAGAGTTTCACTCCCAGTTGATGTTATAGGATATATATGTACCTAAGAGTTTCTCTGTGCGGCACATATTTGGCAGAAAGCACATGAAACAAATGTTATTTCCATCGTAAATTGGCTTACTTATACTGATATTTTTTATAAGAATAATAATAGGACCTTTCTTAAAAGAGTGATGCTGTTGCATGGAACTAGACCTACTTGTGGCTCTCTATTATTTGCAGATTTACATAGAGTACATGTTCAGTTTTTTTACACAATTAAAAAAAGCATTGATAATAAGCTACAATTATGCTGAAGTGTGTATGAAAGGATAACAGTTTAGGTTCAATGTATGTGAGCAATAAGATTATAAAATAAACATTTTGTAAAATTTAGGTTGAGGACAGTAAGGAGGAATTTAGTAAAGAATAATGCTGAAAAATGTTTTGTTGATGCAACCACACAGGGGACAATTGTATTGAAAACAATATTATGTTAATATGATATAAAATGTAATGAGTTATTTACAAAATGACTTTCATAGAGTACTTTATAAAACAACTTAGTTGAAATTCCATAGTAATATGATACAGGACCATCTGAGGTACAGAACTCAACAAGGCAATATGAAGTCAGACTACTGCAAAGGACTGCTGGGCTCTAAGGGCGATCGCTCCTATGCACAGGTTTAGCGGGAGAAAATGGACACTGCAGATAGAAAAGATGATCTTACTTCCATGTGCAAAATGACAGTGCTCAAAGACACCATGAAGAACACATGATACAGAAGGATAAACTGTAGTGGGGAAGTCCATAGGTAACACAATGCATGTTATGTGCAGATGTGTTACTTATTACCACCTGATGAGAACTATGGAGAAGTTGAAACAGTTTTCTCAGAATATGAAGACAAAAATAAAGAAATTATAAAGCAAAATAAATAAATCTTAAAAAATTCTAAAAATAAAGTGAAATGGCTTACTGGCTAAGAGAAGGAAGGAAGGAATGTGTTTAAGACAGAACTGTCAAACCAGCATGGTCTAGTAAAATAAAGACCACACTCTTTCTCTTCTCCTTCTTACTTAACATCATCATCCATGCATGCATTCCATCATTCAATAATCTCTATTTCATCCATGCAAGCAGTAAGCCAGACATGATTCAATATGGACGTGATTGGGTGTATAGAACATATCATGATAGCTGCATTTTTCCACGTTACAATTTCAACTTTAACAAGCAGTCTGGAAAGTCACCATGCCCAATGGAATGCCCACTGCCTATTGTTGTTAATGAAATGAGGTTCTAGAATCAGGTGATCAACATTCACACACAAATTATTGCGGCATAAATGGGATGCATCGAGCTCCTTTGGAATATTCAGACTTCTCAACTTTACCATTAATGCCAGTCTGTGGACAAGCTTTTTCTTCCATATGTTTGTCTCCGGATCCCTATATGACAATAGGCCATATAACCTATTGGATGTTACATTTCGTGTCATTGTATACAATTGCTTATATATACTGGCACAGAATTTAAAGATATTTTCGCTGACAGGCTTTGGAAACAATCCTCCACTGCAACTTGTATATGCTGTATGAATATATTGCTGCTCATAATAATGAATGTCATCTCCAACAGATACCATTTATGAGCATTTATGGGGAAAAGACTACAGTACTTAGATAGTAACGAATCATCAGTAGTAACTAATAGCATTTTCATTCATGCTCTGAGAAAGTTAGAAATAAAAGTTAGATTATAATATAAATCAGTTGTCTCATAGATCCTTTGAAGACATACAAATGAGGAGATTTTCAGAGTGATACATCATTGTTTATGAGGAGGAAGAGGAATTTACCTTAAGTACAGAGATGTGCCTTAGTGAGAAAGATGTCATCCCAACAATGAAGTTTGCAGACGACAAGCAGCTGAACCAAAATGCTGCCAAAAGCGTGCAAGGTATTTGAATAAAAATGTTTCTTATAATCTCTTTTAAATTCCCTACAAACCGTAGTTCCTTATCGATATAATTCAGTTGAAATCGAATGCTCCCCATTACAGTAATAACAAGTCAGCAGATTTTCGGTTAATGAAAAGCAACCTTACTGTAGGGGTAATCTCAAAAAGCATTGTCCACGAACGAAGTATATGTCTCCAGATGTACCTAAAAAACAAGACTGTCCCAAAGGAAAACGTGTTTGAATTGACCGAAGGAAAACAACGGAGAGAGATGTGATATTTTCTCCACCCGGCAGAATGCCGGGTGTGCTTAGTTAGACAGGATATGATGTAGTGCTAGAAATAACAATTTTACTGGGTTGGTCTAGGATGACCGCCCCTGGAAAGCAACACTTATTTAGTCATAAACAAAAGACAAAATATATGTAAATGAAAGAGGTCTGAAACCTAGGGTTCAGGTTAAGTGTTTACCTGGGGCAGAGACTGGTCATATATTTGATTCCATGAGAAAAAATAACCTTTCTCAATATGCGATGATTATAATCAGTGTTGTTGGCAATGTTCATATTGACCAGATTGAAACCAATTTTTATAACATCGTAAACAACATATACCTGGAAAAATCCTAACTGCTCAATCTTTTTACGCAGTGCATGGCCAAGAATTGACACAGACATTCATGAGTAGAATGCTCTAGTTGAACATCTATGTCAGGAGTGGATTCACAAAATGATAGACACTGAACATGAATTCATGACCAATTCTGGATTAGATCTGGAACACTTAACGGCGAAAGACAAAATTCATCTAAATGAGAAGGGTTTATTCCACTTTCTCAGTGCAGTAAATGAGATTTTCCCAATACCAAAGGACAGCTATGATGCCTCTAAAAGGCATAGAATCGTAGATCACAAACATAATTCGGACCATGCAAACTATTCTAACCATCATTAGAAATCAAGATGTTTCTACTGTTTTGAACAAGGGCATAATTTACAATCATGCAGACACACAACCAAAATACAGCGTCATGACTGTCTGCAATATGGGCATAAGGCAAAACACTGTCAAATGTTCAACTCAGTTATGCAGTATTAGGAAAATGGCAATAAAGATGGAGTCAAAAGTCCAACAACAAAATGCATTTTTCCAGAAACTTCAAAACATCCTGTAAGATCTATGAAGTGTAATTTATATTGTGATAGAAAACAAACTGCAGATACCCCACTGAGTGATGATGTCCATGGAATTACCTCTTGTGCAATCCCATTAAGTGCCTCCATCAATGAAAGTGACCATAATGTTGTAACTGCTACTGACATAACTGTTGAATGTGCTAATGTTTCAAGAGCCATTGAAAATCTTCTGAAGAAATAGTTGATAGTCATGATTTAGGACAATGTATAAAAGAAGCTTTAGAGGAATATCATGGTTCATACATTGATAGTGAAAATATTACTTCAGATATTCCATATTATTCATCTCAAAACCATCAAAACTTAGAATCCTATGAAAATCAGTGGCTTAAGCAAAAAGGTCTCAAACTTTGCCATCTGAACATTCATTATCTTTTTCCAAAACTAGATGAAACTGAATTACTTCTTTCAGGAAATAATTCAGTAATTGATATTTAAGCTTTCAGTGGAACCTTCTTACATGAACTTTTCATGATGATGAACTTAAAACACCAAACTACAGTTTTCAAAGAAAAGACTGACTTTTCAAAAGGATGGTGGACTTCTCGTTTACATTAGGGATGGTATTTCTTTCAAATGCCGATATGATCTTGAGGAAACTGGTATGGAAGTAATCTGGCTAGAAATGACACATAATGTCTAAAAACCATTTGTATTAGACTGTGTATATAGGCCACCGAACACTGACAATGCTTGGTAATATATATTTCAAAACAAGCTTGAAACTCTGTTTATAGAAAACAAAGAAGTTTGTTTAGTAGGTGACTTCAATTATGATTTGCTTTATGATACCAATCAAAGCTGGATTAAAACCATGAATTCCCTGAATTATCAACAGTTAGTTCATGTACCTACTAGGATAACAGAGGTATCTGAAACACTAATTGATCATATTTATACTAACAATTCTTACAATATTATAGAAGTTGCAGTTCCCCAGTATTCATTATCCTATACACTGCACAAGAAAATTAATTCAAAAAAAGTAAAATATTCATTATCCTTTACACTGTACATGAAAATTAAGGTCACAAAAGTAAAACTTATCATCACAACTATATCAAGTATCGATTTATGAAAAGATTCAATTCACAAATATTCACTAAAGAACTGAAAGATATCCCTTGGTCAGTAATTGAATGTTTTGATGACCCATCAGATGCTCTTGATATCTGGATATAGATGTTTACTGACACCAGAAGTACCCATGCTCCTTTTAATTTCAAGAGAGTCAAGCAACATGATCAACCAAACTGGATTAAAGGTGATATACTGAATGTTATTAAGACAAGGGATAGATTTCATAAATTAAAAGATCCTGACAATTACAGATTATGGAGAAAAAGAGTCAAGTAAATGAGTCAAATGGCAAAGAAAACTTTTAATATTTTACTGAAATATCAGAACGTATTACAAACAAGAATCCTAGAAAACTCTGGAAAACCTTCAATCACTTGAGAGGTAAAGCTGTCAATAACCTGCCATTTACATGTATTAGTGATGCAAATGGTGATATTAAGCAAGAACCTCTTGAAATTGCAAATGCACTCAATGATTACTTTGCACTCAATGATTACTTTGTGAACATAAATAAAACAAACTTGTGGATTTCACAACTCCTAAAAGATTCTCCAGTGACGAATTAAATGAACATATTTCTTCAAAACTTAGCAAAGAAGAGTGCTTCATTGTCCCTAAAATAAGCATTGAATTCATTTTAAATTAACTAGACAAACTGGATGTCACAACAGGTCTAGATAATATACGTGCTAAAATTCCTAAAACTCTCATCTCAATTGATTGTACCTTCACTTATGTATATCTTCAATCTAAACATCTTAAGGTATTTTTTCAAACAGGCTAAAACTGGCAAAAATAACTCCAATACATACGAAGGGAGATCTTTCTGATATGAATGGCTATAGACCTATATCAGTTTTATCAACACTTTCACAGATATTAGAAAAACATGTTTGTAACGAATTTAGAGACTACCTGGAATCATTTAATTTCCTACATTCACGACAATCAGGTTTCCATGAAGGACCTTCATGTCAGACTACATTAACTGGAATGGTGGATGATTGGTTAACAGCAATAGATCAAGGTAACCTTGTAGGCACAGTGTTTCTTGACCTTTCCAAAGGCTTTTGACCTTGTAAATCACAAACACCTGCTGGAAAAGCTCAGCATATATCAAGTTAACCATGAAAACTTAACTTTGTTTCGATCCTATCTTGAAGGCAGACAACAACAAGTTTCTCTTATAAATAAACTTTAAAGATAAGAAACTGATAAAGTCAGGTGTTCCATAAGGATCCATTCTTCAATGATTTACCATATCACATTGAGCTATCCACCACCAAGGTTTTCGCAGATAATACAACATTATATAACACTGGATCAACAGGCCATGAGATTTGCACTAAATTAAATAAAGATTTGGTAAAAATAAATAACTGCTGTGAACACAGTGGTATGAAGATAAATGCAGCCAAATCAAAAGCCATGATCATAGGTATTTGAGCAAGAGTAAAAGCTCAGAAAAATGATTTCAAATTAATGATAAAACTCTGAAAATGAAAAACTACTTGGCATCATGATAGACCATATCTTGTGCTGGAAAATATAAGTTGATAAGGTCATTAAAAATGTTAATTCCCTGCTTTATCTCTTGAACAGAATAAAATCTTATCTCCCTCAAGAACTGAGAAAGATATTCTACAACGCATATATCATGCCACACCTAGAATATTGTTGTTTTATCTGTGGTAATAGTGGCATAGAAAATCAGGAAAGATTACTGAAATTTCAAAAAAGAGCAGCTAGGGTTATTCTTGATGCTGATTTAGATACACCATCAACAAATCTTTTTAAAACCCTAAAGTGGCTTCCATTTCAGCAGAGAACTCAATTTTAGAAGGGTTTACTAGTCTATAACTTCTTACATGGTTTCGGCTCCTGATTATCTTCAATGTAATTTTAAATTTATCAAAAATGTACATATGTATGAACTAAGATCCATCTCAAACAAAAAGTTATATTTACATAAACCAAATTCAGAGTTTTATAACAAGAGTTTTACTTTTCTGGATCCAAACTATGGAATTCCATACCACATATATAAAGTCAGCTGACATATGCCAAGTTTTTAAAAGCTTCTTAGTCATCATCTACAGAAACAATCATTTGTATGATTTTGTTTAATTTAGTATTACTAAATTTTTTAACATTGTTATCATGTACTCACCTGTCACATGTTCGCTACTACTGTTTGTATGAATCCTGCACGTACTAATCCTTTAAGCCTTGTACATATTTAATTGTAGCAGTAAATCGATTGTCGAGTTTTTCACAGCATTTGTTGTCTAAAGACACCTCATGTTGTAAAAATTGTGCATTATATATATATATATATATATATATATATATATAGTTTATGCATGTTGGTTTGTTTTCTTCAATTAACTTCTGACACATCTTTGTTCCTCACTCAATAATGATGAGAGAGAGGAATATTAATATGTAGTTTTTCCCAGTGGTTGGCATGTGTTTTACTTTTGTTTAAGTTTATATTTCACATGCTGTATTTTTAGTTCATCTTGTGATGTATCCATTGATCTTTGTTGTTAGCTAAATAGTGAGAGAGGGAGAGGTTTCCAATGTCTGTCATTTTTAAAGCTCATTTTCCAATGCTGTTTAGTATGCTAGGCCATTTAAAAATATTTATTTTAAATAATGTTTTATGAAGTATCTTGCTGCCAATAGTTTGTTGTCATTTCCTTGTCTGTCATTAAAAAGGAACCAAGAAGTGCAAAAAAAATGACTACTGTCCCCGTTTTGTCTTTTTCATGAGTTTTCTTGTCAAGTTTAATTTCAGTAGTTCTATCGAAGAACTACTTCGTGTGTACATTTGTTATTTTTTTTCATATATTGTTTGTAACTTATTATCATTTGTATGCATGAAGTCCTTCATTTAATTGTGGAAAGTAATTGTCCGCATCTAATACTTTATGTAGTCTTTCATTTTTATATATTGATAGGGTAATATCCGGAACTGACAGCAGACCAAATTTATTTTTCTCCATTTTCATCTTTAAGCATTCAAGTATGCGATGTTTACCTTAACTGATATTCTTCTATCACTTTTTGCTACACATTAACCCATGCTATTTCACTATTGTAAGGTTTCTTCACAGGTTGACGAGTTTGGGTTTTTTTGTACTATTAATGTAAACAAATTGACGTAAATGAAGTAACCAAATACTGGCATCTGCACCAAAAGTGACCAAATAAAATGGGTAATTTTTGCGTCCTCTTCTTTTCACTAAACATGATGCAAAGGCAACTTTCTATACAATTTTATAAAATGTATGGTCTACCCTTTCATAATTATTAATGGATATAACTTTAGTCAACAAGTCAGTGATGAACAGACCATGAAAACAAGGCACTATTTGTTTGGAATATCTTCTTGATTTTGGTCAGTATTGTTGGGAAGGAAGGGTGGTGGTGGTAATTGTTGTCCGAGACCTGTCAGTTCAGACTTTCACAACAAATCCCAGCCACTTAATATACATAATCAAGTCTCATGCACTGCGAACAAATTCTGCAGCCATCTGAAATGCTATAATGTTGGTATTTGGCAAGGAACAATTTTGCAGTCTTATGTGCTTAAATGTGAAATATACAGTTTGCAACAATTTGTTTATTTATTGGAATCTTTCATGTAGTAAAGTTTAATTCAAAATAAATCTAAAATCATCTCTTTGAGAAAATTGGATTTAAACGTGCTCATAACAATATATGTAATTTTGATAACAATTTAATAAAGTTGGCAATAATTATAAAACTTTGAATTTAATTTTTAATGACAAAAAAACTTAAAAGTTAGAATTTAAGATAGCAAAATTGACAAGTATTTTTGTTGAGCATAACAGGTGGTCATTCATGCATAGGTCAGCTTGGGTATTAAATTTAATGTCAGTAGTTCATGACAGCTCCCTGCAGAATGCCAGGTAATATGCAGTGCACCCAATTTATCAGGTACTGGACTTGGCAATAAACAAATACTGACATTTTCCATGTGTTTGTTGCTAGATGTTGGGGATGTACCTAGTTGTGAGGACAGCCTACAGTAAACCCAAAATAACGTCATAATGCAAAGGGTACCAAATTTATCTCGTCAAACAAAGTTTATTACTGAATGCATTGATGAAATGGGATGAAATGAGAAGAAAAACAGTTCCGAGGTTGTAATTCTCCTTGATATAAGGGTATTACTCTGCAGTGAAGGCTCCACCACAGCGTATGTCTCACCAATGCCCAGGACTGTTGCCAGAATGAGTGAAGCTGAGTTTGCCATAGTAGACAAGTCCTGATGGAGCCTCTGTATCAACACCAGACTGTGACGATGCATTCAAGTTACTTCAAGTATTGAAACCTGCACCACGTCAGGGTTTGTATGGTGAAAGAATAACCGTTAACTGGTGTTATTTTAATTTATTGCAGCTATCTAATTGGATCTTTTTGACCTCACTGTTGTACTATCCTTTTATGAGTTTGTATGTTAGGCAGGTTAACGCGATATCAAATTTGTGCATAAAAACTGTTTCTTGCACCCTCAAGGCCAACTGGAAGGTGGATTCACAATTCGAAGCGAGCACTGGGGAGGGGGGGAGGGGGGCTGGCTGTGATGGTTTTCGTTTGAACTGGAATATTCAGTAGTTTAGTAGGAAATTTTGACCACACTGGACCCTCCCAGGTGGTTTGGATCATATAATACCATTGCAGTTATTTTTTTGTCTTGTATCTCAAGATAATTTAGTTTCAATAGATATAATTGTTGGTATAGCAAGAAATTCTAACACCCACCCACCCAAGGTAAGAGGAATTTCCGGGTAGGAAGTAGAGAATCACAGTTTTCGGGAAGGAATGGTATGCTGTATCTTATTTTACACGTTTATCAAACATAAAAGAGCTTGTTCAAGAACTCGAGGAATACAGTTCTCATTACTATATGTTTTCCTATATGAACCTCATTCAAACAGATCGCAGGATGATTCAGACCCTGCCTAATTGAGACCAGTCAAATTCGAATCGTAGAACTAGCTGATTGATTTGGATCATGTGAAATATGTTGAGTTTTGTCTCAGATCTAAATGTGACATTTACAAATATTTAAAATATGATAATTTTTATTTATATTTTTTGCAGGCATGTTGAGCTGTTCCAAGTTGCGTTTAATGAAAACAAACTCTCGTGTCATTAAAGTCCGGTTGCATTTCGTAGCTTAAGGTCTCAATGTGTGGGACAGGTACAACTAAACTGATTGCATGGTTAACCAGTCTGTCTCTATCAACATAATCCTTTATTATATTTACATCCCATGAGTGCTGATTTTGTAATTTAACTCACTTATTTTCTTTCTAAATTTGTAAGGACCATAATATATAATCTGAAGAAAATCTTGAAGAATGAGCAAGAGAAATGAAACTCTATCACCAGACTTTCAAGTTATCTCACTGTAGTTCTGTTGTACTTCAGTTTCACTTTTGACTTGAATTGCTAGATGCCTAATTCATGTAGAAACTCCGCCATTGCCGGTCCCAAGCCCGGATGTAAAAGGAGAAGGGTTGGGCGTGGGGCTAGCAACCCGACCCTGTAAAACCCAACTTGCTACAAAAACGCCATCAGAAGAAAAACCAGAAACTGAAAGCCTGAGGGAGGAAGGGACTTCTTCTGAAGATTTATGTCGCAGTGTGGTGAAAGCCGTAAGCCCGCGAAAGCCATAAAGCGGATCACCTTTCTATCAAACAGGAGAATTAACATCGCAACATGGAACGTGAGGACAATGTATGAAAAACAGCACAGGTAGCAGCAGAGATGAGGAACTACAACCTATCCCTACTGGGCATTAGCGAGACAAGATGGACTCAATCTGGACAAAGAAGACTGATGACAGGAGAGATGCTACTGTGTTCAGGACATGAGGAAGATGACGCGCCTCATACACAGGGAGTGGGGCTCATGATGTCGAAGCAAGCATATAATGCACTGATAGGACGGGAACCACACGGGCCCAGAATCATCGCGGCAACGTTCAGGACCAAGAAGGAGAAAATAAAGATGAACGTCTTACAGTGCTACGCTCCAACAAATGACTGCGAAGAAAAAGAGAAGGAACAGTTTTACAACAGACTACAGAACATAGTAGAGAACTTCCCAGACAAAGACATCAACATCCTCATGGGTGATTTCAATGCCAGAATTGGGTCAGACAACACAGGGTACAACCAAGCCATGGGGATCCACGGCCTGGGGGAGATGAACGAGAATGGAGAGAGATTCGCAGACCTTTGTGCATTGAACAACCTGGTCATCGGGGGTACCATCTTTCCCCGCATGAGAATCCACAAGAACACATGGATATCACCAGACCATGTAACAGAAAATCAGACTGACCACATCTGCATAGCCAAGAAGTTCAGAAGATCCCTGCAAGATGTGAGGGTGAAGAGGGGAGCAGATGTGACATTGGACCACCACTTAGTTGTCGCAAGGCTGAAACTTAAACTGAAGAAGAACTGGATGGGCACCAAAGAGAAGAAAATAAAGTATAACATCAGCCTGTTGAAAGATGCAAGAAAAGAAGAATACAGACTGACGCTTAACAACAAGTACCAAGTGCTACAAGAGCTTTTTGAAGATGAGGAAGACAATGCGAACAACAGATGGCAGAAAGTTAAGGAGGCAATAAAATCATCATGCCAAGAAGTACTAGGCCCCATGAAGCACCAGCAGAAAGAATGGATTTCAGCTGAAACATTGCTCAAAATCCAGGAGCGGAAACAGAAGAGAGCAGCAGTAAATAGCAGTTGGACAAGAGCTACAAAAGTAAAGGTACAAAAAGAGTGCTCTGGCGTCCACAGAGAAGTGAAAAGAGCATCAAGATAGACAAAAGAAACTATGTTGAAGGACTGGCAGCAGAGGCAGAAGAAGCGACCGGAAGAGTAAACATGAAGAAGCTGTACGACATCACCAAGAAGCTGTTCAGCAAGCACAGCAAAACAGAGAGACCCGAAAAAGACAAGCATGGAAAGACCATAGCAAGTGCAGAACACCAAATGAATAGATGGGCAGAACTTTTTGAAGAACTGTTGAACAGGCCAGTACCACTAAATCCCCCAGAAATCCATCCAGCCAAAGCAGTTCTCCTCATAAGCTGTGACAACCCCACCAGAGATGAGATCAGGAAAGCCATCACCCAGCTGAAGAACGGCAAGGCAGCCGGACCTGATGACATTCCAGCAGAAGCCCTCAGAGCAGACCTAGAGTCTTCAGTTGAAATGCTATACCCCCTGTTTGCAAAGATCTGGGAGGAAGAAGAAATACTGACTGACTGGAAGGAGGGATACCTCATCAAGATCCCCAAGAAAGGCGACCTCAGCAATTGCTCCAACTACAGAGGAATCACACTCCTGTCAGTACCAGGGAAGGTCATCAACCGGGTCCTCTTGGAGTGGATGAAGGAGGCCGTAGACCCACAGTTACGAGATGAGCAAGCGGGCTTCTGGCAGAACAGATCATGTACTGACCAAATAGCTACTCTTTGCATCATAGTCGAGCAATCATTGGAGTGGAATTCTTCGCTCTACATCAACTTTGTCGACTATGAGAAGGCATTCGACAGCGTGGACCGAGAGACACTCTGGAAACTTCTTCGCCACTACAGCATCCATTCAAGTTGGTGAACCTGATCAAGAACACCTAGAACGGAATGTCCTGCAGAGTCATCCATGCAGGACAGCACACAGACAGCTTCCTAGTGCGGACTGGTGTGAGGCAAGGCTGCTTGCTGTCATCGTTTCTCTTCCTTCTCGTCATCGACTGGATTATGAAGACGTCCACCAATGGGCGGAGAAATGTGATCCAGTGGATATTGTGGGGTCAACTTGAGGACCTGGACTTTGCCGATGACCTAGCTCTCTTGTCCAACAGTCAGCAGCAAATGGAGGACAAGACCGACGTACTGGCAGCCACATCGGCACAGGTTAGCCTCAACATCCGCAAAGACAAGACCAAGATCCTCAAGATCAATTATGTCAGTAACAATCCCGTCACACTGCATGTAAGCCCCCTGGAAGAGGTGAAGTCCTTCACGTACCTGGGCAGCATTATCAACCAGCAGGGTGGCACAGACGCAGACGTCAAGGCAAGGATCGCAACGGCGAGAGCAGCTTTCATACAGCTCAAGAACATCTGGAGCTCCAAAGAAATTTCCTTGACTACCAAGATCAGACTGTTCAACTTCAACGTGAAGTTAGTCCTACTGTATGGAGCAGAGACCTGGAGAACCATCAAGTCGACCGTAAAGGGAGTTCAGACCTTCATCAACAGCTGCCTAAGAGGAATTATCCAGATCCGCTGAACAGACATCATCAGCAACGCCAACCAGTGGCAGAGAACCTCTCAGCTTTCGGTAGAGGACGAGATCATGAAGAGAAGGTGGGGTTGGATAGGACACACCCTACGTAAGCAGCCAACCAACATTACCAGACAGGCATTGAGGTGGAATCCACAAGGCAAGCGGAGAAGGGGTCGACCAAGAAACACCTGGCGACGTGACCTTGAGGCGGATATCACTAAGATGGGTCACACCTGGAGTCAGCTCGAGGGGGAAGGCACAGGACAGAAGTCTCTGGCGATCTTTTGTGGGCGGCCTATACCCCGGCAGGAGTAACGGGCATAAGTAACTAACTAACTAATTCATGTAGAACTTGCTGGGAAGTTCCAGACATAAAATTGTATCCTTGATAAGACTGGACAGATAGTTTACAAATCTCTCGTCAGTAGCAGGTACCTCAGGTGGTCTCCATTTTCTCATAAGGACCCCATTTTAAACAAAACAACAAACAGGTACTTCTGTGGCTTCAGTTGCACTGATGGCCTTCCGAAACAAACAGGAGATCTCAGGATCTTTCTCCTGTTCGACGACAAGAGATTGTCGTTTGTCACCTTTAATATTATAAAAGGAATGAGCAGTAAAAGAAGATAACTGTGATCAATACCCTTTAATTGATCCAAACGAGGAGTACCAGTGACATCATTAAAAGCCTAACCAATATATGTGTCAACTACAGGAATAAGTTTCTGACCAATATCATTGTTAAGAGCATTCTTTGCCATAGCTTTAGTAACTGCACAAACTGGATATAAATCAGGGACTTCTTTTTCAATAGGATCGACTTTCTGATCCAAGCAAGGCTTGTCAGCTACAAGTGGATTAACCGCAACTTTATCTCGAGCTATGTCATTGCCAAGTAATAAAAGAATACCCTCGATGGGTAAAGACGTCACTGTTCCGACTGTCACGGATCCTGAGACTAAGTCTGGTGACAAATTTACACAAATTTGGAGAGGAACTTTAACAAAGCCACACTTTACGCCTTGAATAAGAACACTCTCATTAGAAGAAAACTTCTCAGAAAAAAGGCAATGTACCTAATAATAAAAGACTCTGAGAAGCTTCTGTGTCCCTTAAAATTTTAATAGCGATAGGATTGGCAGAATCACTAATGAGTGTTATAGAACCCTTTGAATTGTTCATAATTCTCCATAATAAAATCAGACTTGGGTTTGTTTGACACAACAAATATATTGCTTTCAATCCATGACCGGAGCATTTGGAACAGGTCTGTCTTGATTCCGTTGCTTGCTTTTCAATTTGTAGAATAAAGTGCTCTTTCTTCTTGCAATATGTGTACGTCTTAAGAGATAAAGACTTCTGATCAGTCTTATCAGAAACTTGATTTCTAAAAGTTGTGCCAGTTTGAAATTTAGAAGTACTCGTATTTGGCTTAAATACTTTTTTACCTGTATACTGCTGAGTGGAAGACTTCTGACAAAATAAACTTTATGAGGTAAAGAATACTCGTCATCTGTACGAACACCATTTTCTAAAGTTTCTACCTTGTGTTCATCAAGGTAAGTCTTAACGTCACTACAGATACAACTCTTGAACCCTTCAACTAATACGAGTTTACTTAGGTTTTCGTAATCCTAACTAACTTTCTTGGCTTAGTACCACTTATCAAATAACTGCTCTTTATCTCTTGCAAATTCGACATGGGTTTATCCAGTTTCTTTTTTATATTTCCTAAACTTTGGTCGATAAGCCTCAGGTACCAACTCATCATCCCGGTATTTGATATGTTTTTATACTTTTGCAAAAATGGACCATATAAATCCTCAATAATATGCATTATATATATATATATATATATATATATATATATATATATATATATATATATATATATATATATATATGTTCTAGTTTTAATTTTTTTTATAGTAATCGAAATCAAAAGATCATACGTTATCATAAACGGGCCGTGTAAACAAACAGCGGCTACATTTTAGCATGCAAGGCTGAGTAGTAAACTAAAAGGCGGATTCTAGACCAGAGACACCCACACCCACCCCTTCAAAATAAATATATTTTGACATTATTTTTCCTCAAAAAACCACCCTCATCCAAATTTTCAGTAAACTAAGAGGCGGATCCTGAACCAAACCTATTTTGTAATTTTATTAAGGAGTAATTTTCAGCTCAAAATAAGACTTTGGAGAGGAGTATCCTAAACCAAAAGTTATATCTCTAATAAAAATATATACTGCGGTAAAAAATATCAAAAATAATCAGTAGCATCGTAAGCGGTTACCCGTCACTGGCCCCTTCATTCCCTGTGGTTTCTTTGGGGCTCCTTTTGCATGATGATGTCTTTCTTATGACCGTTATTGGCACCCCACAAAGTTTTCTTTTTGGCAACATTCTTTCTGAATGTTTCTTTATGGGGTACTCTTCAATGAGGTAGAGAGCTCACGCATGCTACTGATTATTTTAGGGGGCTTGCATAGACACATCCCCCAGCGAATCACTAAACGAAACGAAACTTTAGAGATTCAGAGGACTGTCTAGGCATTGTGGTTTCATATAACCCCCACCAAATTAAACCCCGGGGTAAGTGCAAAACGCACTCACCACGTTGTTCAACGTGATGAGGATTACATGAAACCCTGGGGCGGTGCCTCCCATCTTTTAAACATTTTTTGGTAGCCCAGGACCATACCCACCGACATATGCCAGTGATGGGAATCGAACCACAGACCTTCAGTACGAGAATCCAATATTCCTGCACTGAGCTATGAGATTCGGTTACATGTATATATTCGAGAAATTACTATATACTTACCAGTTACCTGTGTGAATGATTCTGAAAATATATAATATATATATATGTGTGTATGTGTGTTTGTGTGTGTTTAATCGCGAAATCTAAAATATATTGTACAGAAAAACGAAGCGGCTGTGTATTTATACAGAAAAAACGACAGGGCTGTTTACATTATAGACAAAGACATTTTCATGGTCACTGTCATCCGTTACGTGGTCTGAAAATCAATAGGTGGGTTTTTTACCAAGCCTGTGAAGATTCATGGTATTCTGTTTTAGAAACAGACAGACAGACTAATACACCTGGAAATCACTTAACAGACAAAACGAACTCACTAATAAACCCGGAAATCACCAGCAGCGCTTTATTACAGATAGTCTGAAAATCAATACCGACATAAAGTGCATTCGTACTAATCTATGTTCGACAATCCAGATACGATTTTTAAACAAGCTGAAACGGTATTATCTCCCTTCTATAATAACCAAGTGCTAAAGTATTAATTCCGTCTTTACAATATCTTTTATCATCAAAATCACTTAGTCCACGTTTAAAAATCGTATCAGTTTCAAGTTTGTGATGATTTGATCTAATGACATTTGTCTTAATAAAACTGACATTATTATTTAGAGCGGTTTTAAAATCGTCAAAATGCATCATCTTTTTCACATATCCTCGAGGAATACCTTTTGCTTTTTTTGTAAGTTTATTGTCATCTAATATGACAGCATACATCTTACTCCTTAATCCAACAAACTCTCTCACCGGCACAAACATAAATTCGTCCTTAAATTTACCAATAACTTTTCTATTCGTATTATCATTAAATCCACTACTAGTCGGATAATCAGATAAATCAAATAAGTCACGGTGTTTATAAATATCCTCATAGACATCTTCACATTTTATATTATAAACTAGCGAATCTGTATCAGTAAATAGCAACTCTGAATCTGGCCGCTGCTTTTTGGTAAAATTATAGTGAAAATCGTACATTAGCCACTTTGATATATCAAGTAGAGCTGCACCAACATATATTGGTTCATTTAACTTTAAATTTGTCTATCGTCGTTGTATTGCAACAAGATTTTCATTAAATATTTTCATGCTGACAAAACCATCATCGTTAACTAATTTATTTGTGCGATTTATATCATTTACAATTTCGATAGAAACTCTTTTTCTAATGTTCTCCATTGTCTTTCCAAAAACCGAGTTATTCATTGACTTAAAAAAGTTTTTCTCAAAGTCGGTCTTAGCCACAGCACGACGTTTGGTATTTAAATCAATATAATTTGACATCCACCTCGACTAATTAAATTTTAGTACGCGATGGACTTTTCTCAGAATTAGTCCAGCATCTACTGCCTGTTTTAAATTTTTGTAATGTATCACGTAATTTCTTTTATTTAATAAATTTGGAACTAACTTATTAACAATCGAATTTTTTGCTGTTGTCATGGCTCGTTGTTCAGGTGATAGTAAACTGTAATCTATCATCATCGATTCTGCACAAAATGGGTAGTCGCTATGTAGATCATGTAACGAACTAGGGTAATCTAGATCGACTTCAACAAAGTATGAAATATCATGTAAATCTTTTTCAGTTTCTTTAAGAAATTGATCTGGAGTTATCCAATGAAACCCACCGCAGGGCATTGGCTCTGACATGGCCCAACCATACAAATTGACACAATCTAGATAAATAATATGATTAGATGGTAGATTTTTATCATAATTTTTTAGATATTTATTATTAGCTACTGCATATTTTTTTGTTATAACACTAATTCCGCCTCTGATACCTTTTTCAATAAAATTAAACATATCGATATCTGTTAAGAGATCCAATTCTATTTTGCTTGTTTTTAGTAGAGCGTCCCATGACAACCCGGGAGCAGAATAATACCAACAAGGATCTAGTCCATAATTGCTGTAGCTTACTCGACGAAAACTTTCAAAAACATCTGCTAGTAATAAAACATCTGTTTTCAAATATAAATCATGATAATCACCAAATGTTCTGCAGTTAAATTTATTCCAAATATTTTGTGCATATTTATACTCGTCGTCTGTAATATCTTCATTTTTGAGCTGCGAGTAAAATCTGTCTTTGCTAGGCAGAGAAGTTTCATCAAATCTGCTCCAGTCGTCGAGATACTCATATGGAAATACACCTTTTTTGTCAGATCGACATAGTTTTCACCAAAGCAACTTCGCAGATTATTAAAAGTGCTACAACCTTTTACAAGCTCATCTAATGATGCTGCCATCAATTGCAGACTATCAATGAAACGTAATTTTCCGAGAGTAACTGACATATACTTTTCAAAATTATTTGGTATACATTTTATCTTATTATTTAGTTTTAGTTTAGATTTAATTTCCTCGTTGCCAAAAGCTTCTACAACGATATGACTATCATAGCCGCGAAAGTTATGTAAAACGACAGGTATAAAATCTGGCGCATGAAATTTTAAATTACAATTATTATGAGCCGCTCCACGATACTGACCAGTTAAATGACAATGATCACGAACTTTATCACGGACTCCGTTTGAGTCTACCAATAACTTCTCGCAAATATGACAATTAACTGCTTCATCAAATTCAAGTTGTTGCTCAGATGTTATTTTCATTGGAGCTGTTTTAAATAATCTGCTAGAAATAATATTAACTTTATCTATAAGATTTTTTTAGTAACCATACCGCCGGACTTTCAGATTCATTATCTTTACCTCTATATAACTTAATCGGACATGAAAACTTATTGTCGATGCAACAAACTATTTTATAAGCTACTCCGCAAGGAACATGTTGCTGTATTTTTCTTGTACTTGATTTATTAGGATTATTTTCAGCGCCAGCTACTGGAACGAGTAGACACTCAAAATCGGCATAAATAATGAAAGGTATATTTAGCTTATGATCGTAATTTTTAAATTTTAAGACTTTTTCTTTCTCGCTTGGCATAGTTATTCTTTGAACATTGACACAGTATTTAAGATGTTTCTGTAGTTTTTCAGGTTTAGAAAACCCTTGTAAGCATCTGTAACAGAAATATTTCTTCTTTTATTTTTATTATACTGTCCGCCAACTAAGCCGTTAAAGTTTTTTATCCAAACGTTATGTCCTCGATAAAATAATAAATTTATTGTCTTTTGTGTAGCAGTCTCTGAAATATACCTTGGATAAACATTTTCTTTATCGTCTAGTCCGAAAACATTTACTGAGATATTGTTTTGTTTTTCAAACTTCGGTATCTGATTTTCTGACACTAGAAAAGTTATCCCGTTAAAATCTAGTTCGTCTTTGTATGGCAAATACTTTTCAGTTCTATCATTATGGTCACTCTGAGGATGTTTCGCAGACAAAATTGCCCAACGAAAACACTGATCGTCGTTGTTTTTAACATTTATACAGCACTTTTTGTTTTTAATTTTTTTTAGGGAGATCAACGTAAGAACTACCTCGAAATATGTTATATTTTGCTTTGTGAAATAAAACTTCCTTTATCATTTCAAATTTCCAACCTGACCCAGATGAAGTAAATTCCTCCAATTTTGTATTTATTTCTTGGTGTATTTCAGCGGCGACTGTGGCAATATTTGTTCCAGTGAATATTTTTCGTGATTTAGCTGTTAGATATGGTTCGGAAATTTCGCTGTCGAAACTTGTATTTTCAAAAATTATATCAAGCATATCTTTTTCGACTACATGTAATTTTGATAAAATCGTATGATATTGTACTATTAGTTTGATACTTTTGTGAGCTGCAAGTTCTTGAGCTATAACAGGTTATAAAAGATAATATAAATTTGTGGAGTTAAAGTTTGCTAAAACATTTTGATTATCAAATTTGTAACTGCTGTCGTATCCTGTAAACGCTGTAGCAATTTTTTCTGCTTTGATAATGCTCTTTTTGGCAATATCACGCAAATTTAACATTATATTATATATAGTGTAATATATATATTTGATTGTTCGATCGATAACTCACAGCACGCCAGTTGAAACATCAGTTAGAGATATAAAATCTTTATAGTATAATGACAGAAATTTTGAGATATATGAGACTGACAACGGAAGAGCAAGAAGCATATCATGTTCACCCGAAGTACAACTTATATGCTGGAAATGCACTTGGTTCGGTTATTAACATAAAATCTAAAGAATCTATTGGCAGACCAACACCAGCTGGAATGATAATTTCAGTAAAAGGTGATGATACAGATAGAATTGAAATGTTTAGAAAAGATTTTGTTTATACTTTGTTCTGCGATGATATCCCAGTTGGACAAAGAGTATATAGAGTAAATGGATCAGTTACTGATGATAATATTGAAAATTTAGCTTTACAAAATGAGTTTCGACCTCATCCGGTATTTGATTTATATGAGGCAAATGACAAAGGAATTATACGAAATAGAAAAACAAAAAAAAGTTGTTGGTTTCATGCAAAACAGCGGATATTTGATGGTGATGATACGTGGAACTAAAACTGACTATGTTTGTTATCTATCACATCTTTTTGTGTACGAAACATTTAATGGCACTATTCCAGATAATTTAGTTATCGACCATATTAACACCATAAAGACAGATAATGGGATTGAAAATTTAGATCTAGTTACACAATAAGAAAACACCCGACGTGGAGCTAATTCTGATGGATCTAATTTAAAGATCCAAAATCAATTATTTCAGTAAATATTGAGACTGGAGAAGAAATGAAATTTAGATCAATAACAGCTGCCGAAAAATATCATAAAATTGATTCTCGTGCAGTAAAATTTGTAGCTGACGGTAAAACTAAATCAGCAGCATCAAAGTCAACATTTGATAGATTTAGTTTTAAATATGTTGATTAATTATATTCATAATTCTGTCTTAGTAAGACAGCTATGAGCAAACATCAAAACATCATCGTGATCAAATTTTAATGTTATAAAAGCACTATCATTAAGTTTATTTTTTTTATGCTGTTGTTAGTAATATTCTATCATTTTCGCCAGGCATTACAATAACGTCAACAGAATATGCACTATAACCCGACAGACATTTTCGAACTGCTTCGGCTAGTTCCTTGTAATTTAACATATTAACTTTTTGATGATATTTTACATCAGGAGATTTCGTTTCGCTGGCCATTATTATTATAAATTAGATAAAAGTATATTATAATATGAACTTGATGAAAAGACTTGCTGAAATATATTCGGAAGATTATATCTCTAGCGATAAAGTCGACAACAACACAATCACTAACGACAATTTAATCTCTGCCGATATACACAAATTTTCTAGCTATAGCGAAGATGATATTTTGTACAACAACGAATCCGACGATGATGAAGTAGTTACTGTCGCTGACAGAAAAAATTACAGCAGACCAACAACTGGACGATATAATGTTAAGTATCACATTGCTAAAAAAATAATAAAATTTAATTTTACTATTGCCGAACAACAAATATTTTGGCAGCTTATCAAACCGTTTTTAAATCTAAAAATAACTGGCCAGCAAAGGAGCATAAAATACGATTTTATTTTTGCTAAAATATTCAATTTGATGCCAGTTGATAATGAAAGAAAATTACATTTAATTTCGTTATGTAAAACTATCAAATGTAAATCTGTCAAACGTAAGTACGAACAAATTTATAATAACATTATTGGATCGACTTAGTTGGTATCCAGCTATTAAATTTATCGCTGTATCCTCTCCACTTAACTAAACTTTTGTCGCCGCGTTTTCGGATAACTTTTTCAATAACAAATATGTCTTGAGAAGTTTTCTGAAGCTCCTGCTCGTAAAAACTGCCAGTTATAGGTTCACCTAATAAATCTTTCAACCCGTATGTTACGGGTATTGTTAAAAGTACTTTATCAACAACAAATACTTCTTCGCTCCAGTTTGGAGTAAATCCTTTTTCAAATGTTTTTTTCGTTAAAGAAATTCTAACTTTATCACCAACTTTAAATTTATGTCTGCGGTACATGTTTTCATTTGGTAATATTGGATTTTTGATTGCGTCGTTTGGCGACAGTTTAGTGGTTCGGTGTTTCGTCTTATTATATTCGTCAACAATGTTTTGTAAATTGTCAATATATCTGTTTGTGTTTTTAGCTGTCAAATATTTGTGTATTTTTTCGTTTAGCGAGCGATTAAATCGTTCGACGATAACGCTTTTACCTTCGTTTCCTGTAACATACTTTTTTGATATTATTTTGTTCCAAAAACTGCTCGAACTTTTTATTGAAAACTTCTGCTCAGTGATCGGTCCAGATTCTATTTGGTTTTCTTTCTGTAGTTGTTATTATTTGTTCTAGCGCATCTGTTATCAACGTTCCTGTCTTGTCTGAAACTGGAACACTAGAAGCATATTTACTAAAAACATCTACAACATTAAACAAGTATTTCTTATTATCGTTAAATTCAGCAAGATTTGACAAATCAACTAAATCTATTGCCCAGATGTCATCAACGGCATTTGCGACAACTTTACGTCGCGTAAACTTTTTTTTTAGGTTTATGTAATTCGGCTGCAAAATCATCATACAATTCCTTTCCGAGTCCCAATTTATGTTTTGCTCCAATAAAACCCTGCACCAGCCTTCTATCAAAACGTTCTCGCATATTTATCGGGTTCATATCACGAAGTTCGTCTAACATTACTTTATCACAGTCTGATTTTGAGTTTTCTACACGAACGTTATCATGATGTTCTATATCACGATAACAAATGTCATGGCGCATTGCTATTGCATCAACTTGATTGTAAGGTTCTTGTCCTGGCAGCGGATTATCGTTTTCATCTAGTTGTTTATCGAGAGGATTATAAGGTCCAGTATATTTATGGCCTGGCAATGTCCAGCCTCCTTTTGGTTTTGGCAATTTGCCAATTACTTTATGTATGTCTATACCTGTTCCTATTATTTCTCTGTTGTTACGACGTTGACAGTATGTGACAATTTTATTTTGCTCGAGACATAAATCTCTATCACAATCACACTTACATATCATTCTATTAATTAGTCATCTACTAAGATAACGTCAGGGCAACCAGCTCCCAACGACTTTATCGCTGGGGATAATTTCTTTAAAAACATATTTTTTCTTTTTCCGCAGATTGCAAAAATACTTTTCAGCATCGTCCTGTTGTTCTTTGTTTTTTCTGTTGTTTCATTGATATTTTCTGTTTTAGTTTTACATTTGAGACAATCTGTTGACATTATATATTTGTAATTTAGATAAAATTATAAATAATTTTTTTTTTACAAGCTTTAGATAGATTTACAAAAATTTATTGGAATCTCATCATTGGCGTGAGAAGGTTGCTTGTCAAATTGTAAAATAAATTAAATTCCCTGACGTTGTCAGGTGATTGGGACATTTGTTTGATGAACATTATACAATAATATCCACAAGCAGATGTTCCAACAGGTTAAAGTTGATTGGACGAATAATATATTATTTTATATTTTTTGTTTATATATTTTTTTATTGCGTCGCTCGGAGGAAGTCCAAACGAGTCAAAATAATTGTTATTATAAACTGCTACCCAATGTGTACCAGACCCGTCGTTGAAATCTTGTATATTTATCACACAGGAACAGCCTGTGATGTTAGTAAGTTCATCTTTAGAATAAACTCCGTGGAATCCGGGAACCGATCCTAACTTATCAAGTATATCAAAGTTACTTAGCGGGGAGACCGTGTTCCCGGCAATGTTAGTCCTCGTCCTATTCCCAGCAGATTTGGCAGTAGACTTCCCGCTAGTCCCGCTAAAAGTAGAGCTATTGGAATAAATCTTCCTTTGGTTGTTCTTCGACGTCGCGGAGTCTTTTTTTTTCGTTGTTGTTTTTCTTCGTCGTGACATTATATTTATCAGTCACATAAAATTAAACTTGCAGAATTGGCAATTTTGTTACCATCGACATTTATTTTTAAACAAAAAGTTATACTTGCAAAATTACTAATAATTTTTAACTGAAATTTTCTTTATACCACTGCCAACAATACCATGACCTTCAACTGCTTTTTTCGTTGCGCCAGATATTGCTCCAGACGCTGCTGCTAGCCCTAATGTACCTAACACCGGCAAAATTTTAGGTAATAACGTTCTGGCTATTACTGATAGTGCCGGACCAAAGAAACCACCTTGTTTTGCCATCGCCGTTATTTGTGCAGCACTTAAATTTAAAACAAAAGGTTTTTTGCGATCGTACCTGTTCACCTGTTTTTTGGTTAACATTAATTTTGTTAAAATACCTTTGGAAATGTCAGGGTTGATTTTTAGTGACACCTGCCTCTGCTTTGCAACAGCAGCCGCCAATTTTTTGACTTGACCATCAGTCAAATATATTTCTTTTACAATATATTTTGTCATCTTATATTAAAGTTACAGATTAAACTTGCAAAATTACTAGTAATTTTTAAACTTGGACTGTCATTTTACCTCCATCGGAATCAATCGTCATAAATCTGTCGCTGATCACTAACGCGTACACGTACAACTGCGCCACTGGAACTGCTCCAAGTGTCCAGGTAATTTCAACATCAGCTGTCGAATCAACTGCTCGCTCGCTATGTTTACTAACATCAAAATAAAATATTGGATAAAGTGTACGAAATTCCTCTACTGATATCTGAGATCCATCTTCAACAGCCTGATATTTTTGCACTGCGTCGAGCAGATACATGTAAGGTCGAGTAATATTTTTATTAGCATCATCTGCAAAATTACATTCTATCGCTCGTTCTGGATACTGCTTAGAATTTAGTCTAGCATATATTTGTCTAACATCAGCATTATCAAATATCGCATTATTTTGTTGTTGGTCACCACGTCGCGCTTGCCGTTGAAATACAACAAATAATTGCCTCGGCAGTTGTTCACTTGATGTTGTTGTAACTCGCCATGTGTAGTCAGTAGTATTTGGAACTGCTGTTTGATATATTTTATGTTGCTGAAAATAAATTCTGTTTGTATGTTTTTGCAGCATATCATTTAATTCTGACATTTTAGTGATTGATGGTGTAATTCGTGGCATCCACAGCACAAGTTTGTTTATGATAAACTGTACATCAGCTCCGCCTGACCTAAACAGACAGTCGTTTTGTTCTGATCGATCTAAAATAAGTGTATGTTTAACTCCACGAAATACTTTATTGTAATCGCGACAAAATCCAAACATTGTTCTTAATGGCAGCATCATTGTAATTTGACGTGATTCTTCTGCAAGTGCCTTTCTTCTAGCAAAACCTTCATTGTAAAGTACATTTCTTACGCTAATTGCCTCGTTAATTAAATTTAACATTGCAACGCCGTCTGCAGCTGCACCTGGTGGTGTTATACCAAGATTATTACAAGCAGCAATAAGTGAGACTCTTGCAGCGTCTTCATTAGCGGCTGCAGCTGGTGCGTCTATACCAAAATTGGCAGCATTAGCAATGAGAAAATTTCTTACAATTACAACATCTGCAGCGGCATCAGCTCCGTGTACCAAAACACCTTTGGAGAAAAGTTCATTTGATACAGCTAAACCACCAGTTCCAGTATCTTTAAACCACATCATGTTCGTTGCAGTCGATCTGGAGTAATCATCAGAAAACGAAATAATATTTAAGATTGTACTTGCAACTTGTAAGTGACTTGAAATATCCTCAACAGTTTGATTGGCAAGTTGATATCTGGCACTTTTGAATAAGCACCAGCCATTATTTATAAGAGCTACTTCTATTCCAGCTGCAACTGCAACAGGCGGATTAGCTACTGTCATAATCTGACCGCGAACTTCTAACATTGCCTTATGTGGCAGTAGAAATACATCTTCGTCTCGGGTATTAAATGTTCTAATACCAGTTTTATTTGGTTCATTAGAATTTTCATCGAGATACTCAACATACTCAAATTCTGTTACAGTGTCATCGGTGTCATAAGTTTCTGCTAAATCGAGATAATTTTTAACAGACATTTTTTATTTATTAGATTATATAAAATTTAGTCACTGCGGCGCTGTTACTTTAGATATTAATTTTTGTATAATCTGCTCGCTTTTTGGTGATAAACGTTTTTTGTTGTTGTTGTTATCATAGCACGTTGAGATTCTTTTGTTGGAGCGATTTCCGATATAACTTGTTTTATCTCAGATGTAGACGGTGCGCCTTTAATTTTATCAGCCATTTTTTGTCCCACCGCAGTTCCAGCGGCAGATGCAGCTCCAGTTGCAAAAGCTTTACCTGCGTCAAGTGCAATTGGTGCAACTTTACGCGCGATTCCCGGAACATTTTCAATAACTTTAGTAAATATATTTCCAAAAAATCCACCAATAATTTTTCTTCTATAAATTTTTTTTCTCTGTTTCATTATATCTGCGGTTGTATAATTTTTATTGTCAATCACGAAGTGATTGTGCGTAAGTGTAAATAGTAAGTAACAACCTCGTTATTCAGATCCAGCTGTTGTCCAGATTGATCTGTCAACTGCATATTTATTATTGTTTTTTGATTTCAACATTTAGCGGATAATAAATAACTTGCCGTGGACTAATTTGCATGAGAGAACCTGGTGGAACATCTGGCGAGAAACTATATATTTTTTTACCTTTACTGCCCTGGGCTGAGTAAGATCCAGAAGCAATAGAGCAATTTATTAATATTGTGTTTACGTCAGTTATATTTACCGGCAGTTCACCGTCATATGTGGTTACTGGATTTTTGTAATCAATACCTTCAGCAGCAGCACCATAATAAGTATTTAGATGTTTAAATCCGATTAACGACGCGATACTTCTTGGTGATGTAAAATCAACTACTATAGTATCTTTTAATGTCATTCTAGCGAGTAACGTGTTATAATTTGGTGTTAACTCGAAATTATCAGGGTTTATCTTCTCTTTTTGCATAAGCTCTTTTATTGTTTTATTTAGATCAGTGATATTATAAGCTCCTTGTGGAATTTTGATTTTTTTTAACTTACCCCCTATAATATCTGGAACTGACAAAGCAAATGAAATTTCATCATTGACACCAGTTTTCACGTTTGCCATGGAATTCCAACACATACATGAAATTAGTCCAATTTCATACTATTTTTCAGTATCAAGTTTTATTGGCGGAATATAATTTACTGAAAAATTTGCGCTATCTTTCGCAGCTGTACTAGAGTCTAGTAATAATGTTGTTGACATTGCTATTTATTATATTTTTACAAAATTAAGTCGTTGCGATTTATATTAAATCGCTATGTAAAGTTTCGTACTCGTCAGATGTTAATAAATTTTCTGATCTTAGATGATCAAGTATGTCAATAATTTCATTATCAATTTCAACACTAATATTACCAGCTTCTTTTGATGATATCAACAGCATTAATCTGCCTATCATTTCAGCAGTTGATGTAAATATTTTTACACCGGTTTCAGTCTTTTTACTCATTTCACTCATGCGAAGATTCTCATTATATTCAAACTCGTCGTACAATTTTACATATTTAGATTCTCCAGATCTAAATTTCTTCGCTATATGTATTAAATTATAAGCAATAATACCATCTCTAACACGTTTAAAAAGTTTTTCAAGATCTTCTATTTTAGCTTTTTCAATTCTACCATTAGCTTCTATTCCATCTCTATGAATATCATTTAATTCTTCAATAACATCATCATATTTATCTTGTGGCCATTTAGCAATATTATTAATATCTTCAGTATCATATTTTTTTATAAAAGTTTTGTATTCGGATTTTGTTTTTGTACCTTCTATCATTTTTCTATTTTTTTCAAGTAGCTTCCTTTTTTCAGTTTCCTCTGGGGATGTAACTATTGGTTCTTCAATTTTCTCTGGCGATATAACTAGTGGTTTTTCAGTTTCCACCAGACTCGCAGCTGGTACTCTTTTTAAATCTATTTCTTTTGCTACGGTACTCAAAACATTAGCGTGATGATTGAACTTTTTTCATTAATTATTTGATTAATAGCTTTGATATAAAGATCGGCGATAATACCTTGTCGGTATTTTTCAATAGCTTTGTAATATTCTCTATTTCCCGGTACTACTAAATCGATCTGTTTCTTATTATCCTCTGATATTTGCGTTAACTGTGCAATTTTTTCGTTAGCATTATATTCTTTTTTAAAATATCGTATATTCTCGAATCTTCAAAACGATAGCTTGAGTTAAACATTTTATACTCAACATCTTCTATTTTGTTATTTATATTTTAAGTCTGTTTCAAATTGTGATAATCCTCTTGGATAAGATTCTTTTCTCAAAATCTCCTGAAATACATCTCCTGATTCTTCAATTTTTTTCGTTATATCTTCTAACTTACTTCTAATCGGCCCAACTATTAAATTTGCTAATCGTCGTTCAAATTCGAGTGGATTATCAATCAGCCGATTTATTTCAGCTTGTCTAGCAACAGGGTTAAGAATATACGCTGTAAGTTCTTCAGCTAATCTTCTTCTTTCTTGAGCAGATTTAGCAACAATTTTTTGCAGCAGCTGCTTCTTGTTTTTCCTTGACTGATCCAACCAAACCTTTTTCCTGTAGTCGCTTAAGTTCCTCCTCTGACAGTGGTTTAGTTTCAAGTTGTTTTCCAAGTAGTGCTTCAGTAACTGGTTTGAGAATCGTAGCTGTTGTTTCTGGAGCAGTTACTTGTCCATGTCGTGCTTGCTGCACTTTTTGCTTAAATGCTGCTTGAGATTGAGCAAGTTTTTTTTAGATCTTCTATATGTTTTCTGTATTTTGCTCGTTTATCCATAATTATTATATATAAATTTTTATAAAATTGGAAAATTTATAAATAATGTTCTATCGAAAACAAAAACTTACTGCAAGTAAATGTCAATACAACAGCGAAACATTTTAGCTGGATCATGTGTAAGTTTATCAAATAAGAAAAAGTTATATTTATCTTTTGTAGCTTTATGATAAAGTTCGATAAATTTATCTCTTGTCACATCGCCGCATTGCTCGTTGGCGATATTTCTAACGTCAACATTATCCAGTCCCGGAAATAATATAAAACAACCAGTATTTCGCCGAATAAATCTGTCAACATTATAAAAACCTTGAGCTAAATAAACAGAATTACATTTCTTATTTCGCGACAGTGAAAAATACGATCTTATTTTGTTCATTTCTACATTGTTTAACGGAATATCGTCAAAAACAACTATCTTATATTCATCTGAATCAAGTTGATTAACTGGAACAAGATCTTCCGGTTGTTTGATGATAAAAAAATCTTCGCCAGCATCAAGATCATCACGAAGTTTATCATTATATTCGCTTAGTAGCTCGTACTTATCTTGATGCGGATTAATTGTATAAATATAAACTCGATCGTAGTTAAACTTATCACCAAGAAGTAAATTCATAAGCAAATTTGTTTTTCCCGATCCAGTTCGCCCAACAATAAGATAATGACAATCTGGAAGTTCGTTGTTATGTTTATGTTTCACCAACCGCTCTGTATCAAAGTTTAATATCGACGATTTTGCCATTGTTTGTTATATAACATTTATGTTATATTAAACTGACTAATGTTGACAATTTTATGTAGGACAATAAATAATGAGCTACTATACAAAATTTGGAACATTAACAGGAAATTTATCAGCTGAAAGTACAACAACAATAACAAACGGCAAGATTGATTTATCGGGTTACCTGAAAAAATCTGGTGACACAAGGACAGGAAACCTGTTTATGTCAAATCAACGAGTACTAGGTTTAGAAACAGCGTATCCACCAGTAAGAGTTGACCTTACACAAGCTGTTAGTTATGCACAACTAAAATCTGTTGATGACAACAAGTTGTCGTTGACAGGAGGAACTTTAAGCGGCAACTTAGATATGTCAGAAAAAAAAAAAAAAAATTTGGAGACCAGGTATCCACCAGCAAACTTAAATTATACACAAGCGGTAAGTTATGCACAGTTGAGGTATGTGGATGATAACAAACTTGATAAAATCGGTGGAACGGTTATAGGTAATATCAATATGTCAGGAAAAAAATTTATAAATTTAGAGACTGCATATCCGCCAGAAAACTTAAATCAAACACAAGCGGTAAGTTATGCACAACTAAAATATGTGGACGATAATAAACTTAACAAAGCCGGCGATACAATGACAGGTAACCTGTCTATGTTAAATACAAAAATAACTGGATTACCGACAACCTCACCACCAGCTAATGATTCTGATGCTGTTAGTTATGGTCAGTTGAAAGAAGAACTTGCCCCATACTTTAAAAAATCTGGTGGACCAATGTTAGGTAATATAAACATGAGAGACAAAAAAATAACTACGACGTATGTTCCAGTTAGCCCTAATGATCTGACAAATAAAGCATATGTTGATAGTCTGTCTAGTGGTATAAAACGAACTAAAAACAATGTTGGATATATTCCAATACTTTACAAAGCAACTGACAATCGAGTTGGGTTTGAGGTAAGCGCATCAGCATATTATCCCGAAAATTATCCTTATTACGCTTTCTCTGATAGACATGAGTGGACGACCAACGGAGAAGTTGAAAACTTTTGGATCAAAATTAAATGTCCCAATGCATTTGCTATTTGGCAATTTCATTTGCGAGGCCGATTAAACTCCAGTGTTGGTCGAATTTATAATTGGCGATAGGAATTATCAAATGACGATATTAATTGGGCAACATTGTATAGCACAACAGACACTTACATTTCAACAACACAATATTTTACAATCCCGACAGAAAACACTTTTAACAAGTACTTATATTTTCGAGGTAATGTTTTTGCTGCTGAACATCCGTTTCCAGGACTGACAGCATTTCAAATATGTACACTCGACGAACAAATTTAATCTAATGCTATAAAATAATGTCAGAACCACCAATTATAACCATTGCAAGAGAATTTTATGATAATATTTTAAACCCTAAAATAGATGTTGGAGCTGTTAATGAAGCAGCAAAAACAATCCAAAATATGAAATATACTGGCATCAGTTCATTAAACAGACTAATATCGCCAGATCATGTTACTAATTTTATTCGCGTTATGTATATGCGAGGACCACAACTGAAAAAAGCAATAGAAAACTTTGATATTATAAGCAGATACTGTCATCCTGAGGATTGTCTAGAAGAACAAAAACAAGTTGAAATTTTACTTAAAAAAATATTACTCGAGCTTGATTGGTCTAATATAGATTTGATAATAAAATCAGACTTAATAAAGGCACGAGTTTATAGTGGAAGAACACTGGAAGAAAGACAATAAACGAAAATCATATTCGTCTTGACAAACTAGCGGAAACTAAAATAATTAAAATGAAAAGAGGCAGAAATTTATATGATAGTTTTTCAAAACGAGGTATATTTAAACATCTCGGTATGTACTACATAACAAAGAAACCTTGGGTAAAATTGTTACTATGACGTCAGACGCAGAGTTAATTATTAAAGTGTACGCAAACGCAATTTTGCCAATGATACGTAAAAAAGACCCAGAATTTGATCCAATTATTGTTAACAAGTCTCTAAAGATAATCAAAAGTTTAGATGATGAAATTAGTAATTTTAATGATGATGAGCGAAAAAAGTTTTTTGAAGAAGTCGATCAAACAAAGTTGGAGGTAAAGTCTGATTCTTATTATGATATAAGTCAAGAAGACGATGTTCCACTCCCATCATTCCAATACTCTAGACAATTGTCATTACGGAATTATTACAACGAAGTTAAGACAATACTCACAAAACCATATGAGAAAGTGATGTTAAAAGTAGCTTCTGCTGTTGGTCTTCTTACAATTGAACTAGATCAGCTTAAGAAATTAATGTTAGCAAATTTCGTAGTCGCATATGCAATTATCAGACAACGTCTTGTTCTCAACAATTACACGTTAGATCAGTTGAGTTTAGTTTTAGGGTATATTGATGAAACAGAAATCGATTACAGTAATTTTGTAAATAAAACAGATTTGTATGAGAGTGAAGTAGGAAATAGTTTTGATTCATACGCTTGGTTAAAGAAACAGTATGCAGTAACAGATAAACGATATGATGATACTTCGTCAGATGTTATGACAAATACAGAGAGTTTATAGCTGATCCTAAAAATAATAAATTCCGCGAGTTTCTCGATTCGATTGCTGGCGCTAGAACTTTTGTCTTTGCATAAAATATTGTATAATGAAAAAAATATATCATCAATTTCATTCACATTTCAGAAGAAATTCCAAAACAAGATGTTGATGCACTAGTAAAATATTACAAATTTTATCATAAAAACCTGTGGTGTGTAAAAGAATGTTATAAATACTATAGCAAAATACTTCGGATAATATCATATTTACCACTGCTAATGAATAGCTCTGGTATAATTTCAAGTGGAGCATCATTAAATCCGTTTTTGTTGATAATATCAGGCGTTGGTGTTTCTCTTGTAACAGTGTGTAAAAAAATTGAACCTCGACTTGTGACTAAAAAAAAAATGGCTGCAAAACAGCTAGTATAACTTACAAAAAATTATTTGATCAGATACGATCTTACTTGCGAGGTGTAAAATATGATATGGACGATTTAATACGCGAGTTTCGTATTATTGACAGTATGTTAACGGATATCCTACCAATGAGAGTCAGCAGGTATGAAAAAGATTATCATAAAATATGGTTACAACAGTAGTAAATGTTTAGTAATATCTTTCTCCAACAAAATTGAAAAGGATGGGGTCTCCTCTCCAAGATCGAAAAAAAAAATTTCTGGCCACTCTTTTAGTCTTATTTTGAGCTGAAAATTACTCCTTAATAAAATTACAAAATAGGTTTGGTTCAGGATCCGCCTCTTAGTTTACTGAAAATTTGGATGAGGGTGGTTTTTTTGAGGAGAGGTGGTCTCTGAGGTGGTGGAAAAAAAAATGTCAAAATATATTTATTTTGAAAGGGTGGGTGTCTCTGGTCTACAATCCGCCTTTTAGTTTACTACTGGCTGTTGTTTCGAATTTCACAAAATTATGTACATCTGTTGTGTTTACTCTGACTTCTGGTATTTGATCTTTTCTCTTTTCGTCAGGTGGCTACTTGCATCTGTGTTGTTGTGTACAGTTTCAATAATTAGCAACTATACAGTTCAGGTTTTAATTTACCGAACAGTATACTAGACTGAAGATACAAACTGGAGCCGTACGAAACCGGAAGCGATAGGATACATCTGGAATCCGAGTAGATACAGTACAGCAATTTGGTCTCTTCGTGTTTAGAATGCGGCGTTCATGTTCTACATTACGTTAGATAAACACTATAATGGCACGGTCTAGTCGTATTCAAAAATGTGCTCGCTGCGGTGATTGTGGTGGTCGTCCTATTTATGGCGTCGTTCGCTAACAGAAAACAAAATCTTGTGCTCCTTAATTTTGACCGTCTCAGTTAGACCATTTATGTGTCAAGGCTTCAGATAAAAATAATTTTGTAAATGGTGTTTTTCTTTCGTCCTTTTTACGTATCATACTGTTTAACAGTTTGTGTTTCTTTAAAACTTAAGAATATTATTAAATTAGGAAACAAATTTATTAAAATACATTATAATTGGAATATGGCTATCATGCATGTGTAGCAGTTGGAAGAAATAACCTCCTCAAGAATTATACAAGAATCCTAGATTTCTTGTAATTTCCAACTCTTTAAGGAAAATTTATGATCAAATCATCAAGTGAAGATATAAATATTATACTTCATTTAGATATGAGATGTAGGCTTGAAACTTCAAATAAGATGGATTCGAACATAGTACAAGGATGATCTTGTGTGAAATGTTGGAAGATTTAAATCTTTTAAAATAGATATTTTCACTTGGCTAACGGTGAAACCAATCCATAATCATTAACTAATTTATAGGTTAGTGCCCATTATATCCACGAGTAAGGGTCAATACATTGAACTGTATGGGAACAGGTACTAGGTCACTAATTGGCCACGAAATAATATTGGATGACTATTTGAAAAGTCATCAATTTTGAGCATGTTGAAGATAACGGACACCTCACATCAAATACGCAAATAAAAGGCTATGTTGTTGACTTTATGTGTTCTGTATGACAATTTTTATGATTACATCTCTTTCTCGCAACAAGGGATACGCGACCGATTGACAATAAATATTCAATAAATATAAGCGATTCGATGACTTCAGATGTCAGAAAAAACATGTAGCCTTCAAATAAGAATATATTTACTGACCTTGGACGATTCACATATTAAGTTAAGAGGATACTTTTAATTATTCGAATATATAAAGGAATAAGACAAGTTAAATCCCACTTTATTTATGCAATATATACGTTAGCAATATAGTAATTCTCAAACAAGTAGTTTAGTGTTGCGTGTATTAAAGTCTTCAGTTTGCGAGTTCTTGATGTGTGGCTTACGAGCAGCCGACCACCTTCGCTGCATCCTTGTCCGGTTACATATCAAGAAAAGAAACTCTTGGACCCGCACCTCCACCACCATATAGTCCCCAAAATTAGAGTGATAACCCATATTCTTTAATTCCTTTCCAAAAGAATTTATAGCAAGTTAAAGATTTATAATTTTTTCGCAATTTTTAAAAAAAAACTGATTTGGCAAAATAGTTCTGGCAGCGAAACTTTGAGGACGAAACCATCAAGAACCATTTGATTTGGGGGATTTATAAATCGAGACTTATTCTTAAATGCCACTTAAAAAGCTCAGTTATGCTCAGAAGGTAAGGACCAAGCATTGTCCTAATTGTTACATGAAAGGTTACGTCCTTTCGGGGTGGAGGTATTTGTTCATTACAATGAACACTAAAAGCCATTGGCAAATCTTTGGTTGCGGATCATGACAAAGTATTTCACAAAAAAAGCAAGCGCGTTAACTCTAGATGTCAACTCTGAATACTGATCTGATGTTTATGTTATTTCATTCTGAACGATGCACTGACGATAATATGCTTCGATTGTACATATTCGAGATATTATATAAAACAAAATAATTTATACTCTATAATGTTAAATTTGTCACAAGAGTTTGAAAATTATTCTACATCTGTCTTATGCCAGTCGTTACAAACATTTTGTATAAATAACAATTTTTTTGCTGATTCGGAAACTAGTAACTCCTCCGAAAGAAGAAATACTGTTTCCAAGACACAGGATATATATATATATATATATATATATATATATATATATATATATATATATATATATATATATATATATATATATATATATATTTGTTACGTGACAAGGGCTCGTACTCAGTAACAAAGAAAAGAGTGAAAGCCAACAAGCTTTGTATATTTTAACAAAATAATTTATTTCCTTAGAAAACAATGTAAAAATTGGAAATAGGACTTACAGTTTGTGAATATAATCCAAAATTTGATCCTAAGAATGAAAAACACAAGTCCTATCACTAAATAGTTCTATTAGAATCCAAGTTCGAATCTCGACCACACACAAATATGGAAGGCGATGACGTCAGATGTGGTCCAATGTACGAATATCAACAATTCCTCAATTGAATCACAGTTTTTGTTTCCGAATAATTCCAGAATAAATTTCCATGAATATCTTTCACAATTTTTTATAACAAATGTCAACTTGTTGAGTTTCCAGGAGAATAAATTATTAAATCTAAAAATCAGATGAAAAACAAACAATCTGGCAACAAATAAAAAGAAACACCTTGTTCCTTCAAGATGTTAAAACGACTCTGCCAGAAGAATATTAAGAATGCGTATTTAAACCCCAAAAACATCATTTCAAGTCTCGCGAGATGGGTCATGTGGTCTCTTACTACAAGAAGTCCATCACGTACGCCAGTGTAACCCCACTTAAAAACCAATCATAAATAAACGTTGCTTACACATGGTGATCACGCAAGGAAAGTATGGCCCTGATACTGACCAATCCTTTTAACTGCCTGTTTACGTTCTTGCCAGCCCAAGACGAACTAGGTTAACTAAAATTAATTCTCATGTAACACTTTTACGTCTTAAATAAATAACATTTAGTAAAAGAAAATATCTAATTACTGAAAAAGAATTTTGAATCTTTTCAATAATCATTACAATAAAATGTAATGAAACAAAAATAAAATAAAAAGAATTTTAAAATTAACACACAAGCAATTTAATTACATATACGTAATACTTCCCCCCATAAAGAAAAAAGAAAGATTTATATAATAAAGCTTTCTTTCTTACCATATGTAAATTATACATGCGGTAAACAAAATTACATAAGAATTCTTATAAATTATATAACGTGTATATGAAATAATATTTCTATACACGGGAACGTGCATCTGCAATCAAATTGTCTTTTCCTTTGATGTGCCTGATGTTGAGATTATACTCTTGCAAAAACAAGTTCCACCTTAATAATCTTTGATTTTTATTTTTCATCTTGTCGATGAAACTAAGGGGGTTGTGATCACTATACACAACAACCGGAGAAGGAGCTGAGCTAATCTAAACCTCAAAATGTTGTAAAGCCAAAATTAAAGCCAAACATTCCTTCTCGATTGTTGAGTAATTTCTTTGGTGCTTATTTTTCTTAGAGAAATAGCACACTGGGTGATCAATACCATTTCTGTCTTCTTGAATCAATACTGCTCCAACCCCAACATCACTTACATCCACAGACAATTTAAAAGACTGATTGAAATTTGGAGCTGTTAGAACCGGCACACTTTTGAGTATTGCTTTTAACCTATCGAAAGCTTCCTGACATTTTTCGGTCCAGAGAAACTTGTTTCTCTTACTTAACAAATTTATCAGAGGTTCAGCAATATTGGAAAAATTGGAGCAAAACTTTCGATAGTATCCGGCCATACCCAAAAATCGCATTAATTGCTTTTTACTGACAGGCACAGGAAAATCAGAGATAGCCTCCACCTTAGCATCAGTAGGTTTAATTTGACCATGTCCCACAATATGTCCTAGGAAAGTTACATAAGCACGGCAGAACTCACTTTTAGATAAATTGATTGTCAAATTGGCATCAGTGAGTCTTTCAAAGAATTTCCGAATCGTGGCTAGATGTTTTTTCCAGGTGTCGTTGTAGATGATGACATCATCAATATAAGCATCACAATTATCTAGACCGGAAGTAATCATATTCATCAAGCGTTGAAACGTACTTGGAGAACCCTTCATCCCAAACGGCATTACTTTATATTGATAGAGTCCATCGGGAGTCACAAACGCCGAAATTTCTTTCGCTCTTTCCGTAAGTGGAATATGCCAAAATCTTTTCGGAAGGTCAAATTTGGTGACTTACTTGGCATTTCCAATTTTATCAATACAATCATCGATCCTTGGTAATGGAACTGAATCTGTTTTTGTCACGCTGTTCACCTTCCTATAATCGGTGCACATAGGGAAAGTTTTATCCGGTTTCGGAACAAGTATGCATGGTGAACTCCAATCACTTTTACTGGGCTCTATGAAATCGTTCTCCAACAAATACTGAATTTCATTCTTCAAGTATTCCTGTTTGAGAGGGTTCATCCTGTATGGGTGTTGTTTCCTCAGGTTTTGAATCTACAATTTCAACGTCATGAAAAATTTTGTTTGTCCTCGTAGGAATATCCGGAAACAAGTGCTCATATTCGAATAATAACTGTTTAAGTTCATTCCTTTCTTCTTGTTGCAAATGTAAAAGTTTCTGGTCTAGATATTTCATAATTTCCGAATTCCGAAGATTTGTTGCTCCAAGTTCAACGGTGTCCAATTGAATTTCTTCACTTAAATCCTCAGTTGGTGGGACAGGTACAACTAAATAAATTGTATGATTTACTTGGCTATCTCTTTCAATACACGCCTTTAACGTGTTAATGTGGCAAAGTTGTTTTTGTTTTCGCCTACCAGGAGTATTTATGATGTAATTTAAATCATTTACTTTCTTTTCAACCGTGTATGGACCGTAATACTTGGCCTGAAGGGGATTTTGTGGAATAGGCAAGAGAGCTAGAACTCTATCACCAGGCTGAAAACTCCTATCCCTCGAGTTTTTATCATATCTTGATTTCATTCTGGACTGAGTAGAGCGCAGATTTGCTCTTGCGACCTGACAAGCCTTTGACAATTTGTACTTAAAATCAGAAACATAGTCAAGAAGATTGAGCTCCGTATCTTCATTTGAAAGAAGTTTCTCTTTCAACAATTTCAAAGGTCCACGCACAGTATGTCCGAAAACTAGTTCAAAGGGTCTGAATCCTAAAGATTCTTGAACGGACTCCCTAACAGCAAACAAAAGTAAATGAATGCCTTCATCCCAATCTTTGCTAGTATCAAAGCAATATAATCGAACCATGTTCTTTAAAGTTTGATGAAATCTTTCTAAGGCCCCTTGGCTCTCAGGATGATAGGCAGAGGATTTAAATTGTTTAATGCTCAATTCGTGCATAGCTTGCTGGAAAATTCCAGACATGAAATTTGGCCCTTGATCCGATTAGACAGATTTGGGAAGGCCAAATTGAGTAATAAACTTTATTAAAGCTTTTACTATAGTTTTGGTTTTAATATTTCTCAAAGGAATTGCCTCTGGGAATCTTGTTGACGCACACATAATGGTCAACAAATATTGGTTGCCTGACTTGGTCTTGGGTAAGGGACCAACACAGTCTACCATAATTCTGCTAAATGGTTCGTCAAATGCAGGAATTGGTTGCAGATGAGCCTTAGGTATCTTCTGATTGGGTTTTCCTACCATCTGACAAGTATGACAAGATCTATAAAATTTACAAACATCACTTTTGATTTCTGGCCAATAAAAGTGAGTCAAGATCTTGTTATAAGTTTTATTTATCCCTAAATGACCAGCCAGAGGAGCTTCATGGGCCAAACTAAGTATTTCCTGTCTGTAAGATTTTGGAACTACAATCTGATAGTTCACTGACCACTCGTCATTAGCAGGTACCTCAGGAGATCTCCATTTTCTCATAAGAATTCCATTTTTAATGAAATAACAGACAGGTACTTCAGTAGCTTCAGTTTCACTAATGGCCCTCTGAAACAAACAGGAGATCTCAGGATCTTTTTCCTGTTCGACGACAAGTGAGTGTCGTGTATCACCCTGATTAGATAAAAAGAGAATGAGTATTTAAAAGAGGATCACTGTGATCAATACCACCTGATTGATCCAAATTAAAAGTGAAAGTGACCTCATCAAAAGCCTGACCAATACATGTGTCAGCTAAAGGAATATTTTCCTTGTCAAAATCATTCTCAAGAGCTTTCTTTGACATAGCTCTTGTAACTGCACAAGCTGGATATAACTCAGGGTATTCTGTTTCAATAGGATCAACTTTCTGATCCAAAGAAGGCTTGTCAGTTACAAGTGGATTAACCACAACCTTGTCTCCAGCTAGGTCGTTACCTAGCAACAAAAGAATGCCCTCAACGGGTAAGGTAGACACTATACCGACTGTCACAGATCCTGCAACTAAGTCTGATGACAGATTTACAGAATGGAGAGGAACATTAACAAAGCCGCACTCTACTCCCTGAATGAGAGCACTCTCATTAGAACAGGACTTCTCAGAAGAACGCAAAATACCTGACACTAAAAGACTCTGAGAAGCTCCTGTATCCCTTAAAATTTTAATAGGGATAGGATTGGCCGAATCACCCAAGAGTGATATAGAACCCTTCGACATGAATGGTTCATAATTCTCCATAATAAAATCAGATTGGGGTTTATGAGACCCAACAAATGTGTTGCTTTCAATACATGACCGTGACCTTGACCTCTTAGAAATAAGAGCATTTGGGATAGGTCTATCTTGATTCTGATGCCTATATTTCAATTTAAAGCAATCAGAAATGACGTGTCCTTTTTCTTGCAATAGGTACACGTAGGCAGAGACAAGGATTTTGAATCAAGTTTATCAGAAGCTTGATTTTTAGAAGTTGTGCCAGACTGAATTTTAGGAGGAGTCGTATTAGGCTGAAATACCTTC